>JAOBYE010364980.1:0-14732 GCA_025403585.1 Parazoanthus swiftii
TTATTATTATTATTATTATTATTATTATTATTATTATTATTATTATTATTATTATTATTATTATTATTATTATTTAGATTCAAGTCCTTAGTGAGTAACGTAGTCAGCCCTTACCTATGAAACCTTACTGCTCGATTCGGCAATTTAACCATCGAAAGGACAAGGGTGGAGTAGGGGGGGGGGGTAGCTATCACTATACTTTTTCTCAAAACATAATCAGAGTTTCCTATTTGAGCATTTAGATACGTGTTTTTTTATTGGTTTCAAGAACATTTGCTACATTTTTAAAAAAAAAAACAATTAAAGTTTTTGAAAAACTAAAGATGGCGGACGAGATGATCGACATACCAGTGTTGTGCGGTGACTATTTCTATTGCAACAATCTATTGTTGTCAAGGAAAGTAATTAATTAATTAATTAATTATTTAACTGCCTGTACGCAATTTACGTGGGTAACTGGAAAATCTTTGGGCGGGAGGCTGTTTCCGCGTCCGCATTTGTTACAAATTACAACTAACTTTTTAAAATTCACATAGTTCCGGCCAAATTTAAGCATGCAAGCGTTTTGTCTCTGAGTCGGTTGAGAACATTTCCATCTATTTTTTCATCGGCCTTCTGAACTGAATGGAAAACTAGCAACAATTGATGACTCAGTCTGTTAGATTCTTCATCTCAAACAAGAAAAACGCTAGTAGATATTGTGTTAAAAACTGGTTTGTTAGGATACATGGTCTACTCTTAAAAAAATTAAGTTATGGCCAGTCAAACAGCAGATAAATTGTCGATCTTGGGCTCTTGCCGCCCGTCACCCGAAGTGTCCTAGTCAAGGTCCTAAAAATCAATATTTCCAAGGTCGTGGCCCATCAACCAAAGTTCTACAGCGTTATGCTGGGACTGGTCCAACACCTCTTGCCATCTGACCTTGACGATGCCTCCAGCCATAGTTACAACGGCGTATTGTGCCATCTCAGGATTATCCTGGGAGTCTGTAAGTTTACAGACTGTCTTGGTCCACTTGGTCCGACGTCCTCAGTTGGCCTTTCCACCCATTTCCCAGAACCTCTTGGTTTGGCTCACTTCTAGAAAATTGCTTGATTTGTAAACGGCCTCTCGACTAGCTGCGCTTCTTGGGTTTGGCTTGTTGTTCAACAACTTGATCTCAAGTTTATTCCAAGAGTCTGTTTTGGTCCAAAGTCCTCAGTTGGCCTTTCCACCAATTTTCCAGAACCTCTTGATTTTGCTCACTTCAAGTTAACTGCTTAATTTGTAAACGGGAGTCTCGACTAACTGCGATAAATTCTTATGTTAGCCAATTGACCAAAGACCCGATTGTCTTGCGAAGTATTCCTTTACTTTAAGAGCCTTGCTGGTCTTGTCATATACCTTCACCTGTCTTTGTTGTGCTTATGGACACATACAAGACCTCCACGTGCAGTCCGTCACCAAAAGTCCGGAACGTCGGTTTTATTCTTGACAGCTCAATTTCAGCCGAAATTTCCCTTGTCGCTCTTGGTCTTCCCGTATACCTATACAAAGACGTATCCTTGGTTGATCAACTGCGGGGCAGTATATTAGTTAATAATCCGTTGAAACTGGCAAGACTGCGATGACTCTACATAACTGTCGTTTTGTGACGAAAGGTTTTCTAGTCTTCAACATTTATTGCTGCTAACTAGGTTTAATAGTTCAGTTGACTTCAAGATTTTCGGCTTGGTTTAATTTCCGACTTTTTCAGATTTAGTGCCGTGGACATCTGAGCTTTTGATGTTGTGATTTACTCGATTGATTTGGTTTCATTTCAAGAAAACATACAGCCTCTTGACCTCGTAATTTCTAAGTTCAATAGATTTGCAAAACCTGCAAAATTTCCGCGAGTAGTTAGGGATATAAATACGAAGCTGAATAACTCCCAAAGAGTTAATCTTCGTATATAATGGCAACTGATATCTCTGAATACGTTCAAAGCTAAATTTTAACAAGCGGTGGCGGTTTAATTTGAAAAGGTTGTGTGTTTGCTCAGGAAAAGCTCAATTTTAGCCCGTCTCACACCTTCCTCCCCCCCACCCCACCTCCAACAATCCTTTTTGTTCAGTTGTGTTCTCTTGTACAAGGAAAGAATCTAAAGAAATAATAACCATTAGAGAACTTAATTATATACTAAATGTTCTATTCTTTTCGAAAACAGGTTGCTGATGACAAAACACACAACTCTACGAAGTCCCAGCTGTTCGCGGAAAATAAAATTACCCGCAAGTGCATGAGGAAGGGAAAAAGGAGTGAGTCAATTTTTGTTTTGCTGAATTTATCGCAGTGATATCATCGCATCCTCCCCAACTTTCGCTGTCTCAACACAATGCATCGTCTCGCATTTTAACCATTTCTACTCTCCAACTTCTGCCTCAAAATGGAAATAAAGTATTTGTATCACTAGTACTGTGTCTCTTGTTTTCACTATACTAACGAATGTAACATCAACGAATAGCCCTCTAACCAGCAACACATGTACAGTTTTTTTGTTTCCCCATTTAATAATTCTAACCTGAAGCTACTTTCCAAGGGCGGATCTAGAAACTTCGGAAGGGGAGGGCCGTAATCCAAAGTTTTGGAAAAGGGGTAAAAGTTGCCAGGCGGAAGAAGACATTCGTGCTCCGAATACCCGGTTTTTTTTAATGTCTATTTTATAGAGTGTTCTCAAATTTATCAACGAGGGGAGGGGGGAGGGATTCCTATCACCTCATCCCCTTTTAAATTCGTCCTTGAATCCATCCTCAATATCACCATCGATTTTCCTTCCGTACTGTAAGTATTTCTACAAAATATTAACAAACCCGAAAACCAGGCCATATCGCGGGCATTCGAACATTTCTTTTACCCTCGGTCTTTCCGACACTTTTTCGTACCTTTTTGCCCTTCCTTCAGCGCTAAAATGAGGAAAGGACGGTACCTTATAAAAACAGTTCAAGCATCACTCTTGTCCCCGAATTTTCCAACTTTTTTTATCTTCCTTTCTTTTCTTACTTCTATAAACATGAATAAGAGCTAGGACATATTACCGAGAGCTCGAACATCCCTGTTACCCCCGATTATTCCGATTACTTTTTTTCTTCTTTTTGTCCTTACTTCAATAGAAGTGAGAACAATAGGGTATTATGTAAAACAATTTAAACATTTCTTTACCTCCGATTTTTTCGACTGCGTTTTCCTTTCTTTTTGTCTGTTTCTACCAAATGAGGAAAGCCAAAATGTTTTACGAAAAGTTCGAACATCCTTTTTACCCGTAGTTTACATAACATGTTTCTTTTTTCTAACATCTCTTTTCTCCCAGTTTTCATGACTGTTTTTCCTTCCTTTTTGTCTTTACTTCTACAAAAATTAGACAGAGACCGAAGCAGGATATAGCAAAGACCGATCTCACATTCCTTTTACTCCTGTTTTTTGACATTTTTTTCGTTTTCTTTTTCCCTACTCAAGAATCAAAGTAAGGAAAAGGCTGGACACAAAAAGGACATTGCGGTCATCCCTTCGACCCCCAGTTTTCCACTTGTTTTTTCTTCCGTTTGTCTTTATTTCAGTAAAAAGTTTGAAGTTAAGTCAGGGTTTAGTAGTACAAGGAATTTTTTCCGCGTGTTTTTCCTTCCTTTCAAAAAATGGAAAACGCAATATATAGTAAGAACATTGTCTTTATCCTGGTTTTCCCGACTGTTTTTTCCCTTTATTTCTGTTTTTTCCCTTCCTACCCTTGTTTCAGTACCAAAATACCAAAAAATAAGGAATAGACAGAACATACTCAGGTCAGTTCAATACTTTCGATTCTTCGCAGTTTTCCGAACTGTTTTTTTCCTTTCTCCCCTAAGCACAGTACCGAAGCAGGGAATAGAGAGGAGTTCCAACATGTTTTCCCTCGCTTTTCTTGACTGGTATTCCTCCTTCTGTCCCTAATTCGGTACGAAAGAAGCAAAAAAAGAGGTCGTGTTCAAACATTTTTTTCTGGTTTCAACTATTATTTTTTCCTATCTGTCCATATTTTGCTACTAAAAAGAAGACAAGAGAGAAAACAGTGAGCTCAGCCCAATTATCTCTCATACAATCCCACATTTCCGCGCTGTTTCTCTCCTTACACTCTTCCCCATTTAAGTGCCAAAATGAGGACAAAAATTGTCACCACAGTTCGGTTATCTCTTTTATCCCCGGTTTTCCAAACGATTTTTTCTTACTTTCTGTCCTAGTTTTAGGACTAAAATGAAGATAAACACAACACAGCAAGGGCTTTTATCCTCGTTTTTTGTAGTACTTTCTTTCTTCGATTCTGTAGGGGCATTCTTCATGCCCTTATTTCAATAACAAAGTAAAGACGATTATATATTGTAGGATATTGTCATGACAGTTTAATTACCTCTTTTTTCCTTTCTTTTCTGCCTGTATTTCAGTCCCGAAGTGAGCAGACAGGACAGGGTAAAACCGTTTTTACGAATTGTTTTTTTTCTCTCTTTCATAAACTCATTTCGTCAGTACCAAAATGAGACAGGATGGAATACTGCCACGACTGTTCGAGTATCTCTTTTTACCGGTTATCCCGGACTCTCTTTGTCCACCAATACTGCCCTTTTTTCAACATCAAAATGAGGAGAAAAGTAAATACTGTCCTGACAGTTCGTTTCTTCCTTTTATCCCCGGATTTCGATATTATTTTTTTCCTCCCTTTCTGCCCCTATTTTATTGTACAAAGACAGAACATGTTCAAGATAGTTCGATTGTCCAAAAAGAGGACAGGACAGAACACAGTCTGGACAGCTCGATTATCATGATTTCCTTTTTTCTCCAGTCTTGCGAAGTATTTCTTCCATCTTTTCTTTAGTTTCCTTATTTCAGTACTAAAAAACGGTAAAACAGATTGTAGTTAGGACAGCACGATTAATTTTTCCCGGTTTCCAGGGTTTGTTTCAGCTGTTTCCTGGATTCTCTTTTTCCTCCCAGTACAAAAATAAGGACAAGACAGATAATACAGTCAGGATAGTTTAATTATCTCTTATATCTCCGGTTTGGTCTGAGTTTCCTAATCTTTCTGTCCTTATTTCAATTCCAAAATGAAAACAAGAGAGAACGTAGTCAGGAAGTTCGATTTTTTCCTTTCTCCCAGTTTTCCGGAGTTCATTTTACTTCCTTTCTGTACTTATATTTCAGCGCAAAATCAAAAAGATTTTCCGGGCAGTTTTTTGCCTCCCTTTTTTGTCTTTTTACTCCCATTATTTTTATCCTTCGTTCACTGCCAAAATAAGGTCAAGACAAAATACTTAATGAAGAGGGTTTAAGTATCTCTTTTTCCCCGGGTTTCCGGACAGTCTTTCCTTCCCTTTCCGTCCCTATTTGAGTACCAAAATGAGTACAAGACGTTACATACGACAGTTCGATTATCTCTTTTTTGACCGGTTTTCCAGACTAACTTTTTGCTTTCCCTTTGTCCTTATTCTGCGTGTAGGACCAAAATGAGGAACGATAGAACATCGTCAGGAAAGATGAGTATTTCTGTTTTTTCTGGTTTTGCGGACTGTCTTTTTTCCCTTTTCTGTCCTTATTTCTGTAGCAAAATAAGGGAAAGACAATATAGTCAGGAGACTTCGATTGTTGGATTATTTTCCCCCGGTTTTCAGGACTGTGTGTTTTTTTCCCTTTTCTGTTCTTTTTTCAGTACCGAATTGAGGACAAGAGAGAAGATAGTTGGATCACTTCCGTTATCTTTCTTCACCGGTTTCCTTGGGTGTGTTTCAGCCTTTAATGACGTATTTGAATTAACTTCACTTGATTAAGACTACGAGTTAACACTAAAAATGCAGAAATATTTAAAATACTCTAAAAAGTAACAAAAAAATTAGGATAAATTTCGCTGACATGTCACTTAGGGACGAACCATTATTTCTCTGGAGGGGGGCGATGAGAAATTTACAGACACAAACAATTTTTTTTGAGCTACATGCACACAAACAAATTTTTTTAAGGCAACGGTTTTGCAAACATTTTTTTCTACGAAATGCAATGCTTAATTATGAGGAATTTTATGTTACAACATTAGTGCTACCACTTACTGAATAATATCGGGGGTCCTGTTTTATATTACCTTATTTCTCTGCAGTTGTGCCGAGAATTTTTTCTGTTGCCTTCGCATTCCCGCTTTTAACTTGGGTTCTACTTGTCCCCTTGCTTCTTTAACTTCGTTCCTTAAATCCTCTCCGGTAAACTGTTCTATTAAAGACTCCAGCTCTCCCAGTACTTTAGCAATAGTGTTATTACTGTCGACTGGTGTAATATTGACACTACCGTCCTCACAGGCAACGCTCTCTCGTGCGAGTTCAGGTTTTCTATAGCATTCCAGTAGTTTGTTGAGCGGAGCTCTAGGACAAAAAATGTTTGTTTTTCTTGCATCGCTCAACACGTTCACTTATTTGCAATGAAAATTTCTCACAGAAATCTCCATTTGTGATTCATTCAGATGAGACGTAGTGAAATTGGCCAGATCATTGTCACTGTAGTCCGGTGTAGGTTCATTCACTCGTTTCACACATTCACTCCATCCATCAGGATTGAGGACTTTGGAATTCTGAACGAATGCATGAAAATGACATTTTTGAAATGTCCGTCGCTTTTTTTTCACAAGCATTTCGAATTTCTTCTACGCCGCTATCATATACACGATAGTGGTCCTCAAAAAATGTTTTGCTGATATTTGAAGTATACACTACCAGGAGACGCATTGAGTGCTCTAGCAGATAAAGTCTGCGCTGTGTTACATTTGACCTTGTATTCGTGATCAAATAAAAAGCCGCCACAAAAGCAAGAGTTGAGCACTCTTCGCATGAATTGATGTTCCCATACAGGGCTTTCCATCATATAGGGATGCAACTGGTTCGCTACACCCTTCTGCCTCTTGTTTCTCTTTCCTTTCCGTCAGGTCTTTCGTTTCATTCTTGCTCATTGCCATCAATAAAGTTAATAGAGCTGAAGGAATTGGGATAGTGTGTCCGGCTCCGGCATGTTCATTTTATGATCTCATCACTTTCTCTGCAATGTGCACTCTAGAATCACCAGGGGCATAATGTCCCTGCAGATCTAGGTTGTGAACCTGCAAGTCGAATTTGTGCCAGCTTCTCTTTAGTGCTTACTCCAGGACCGGCATCAGAAGTTTGTTTTTCAATAGCGCGGTGCTTTATCATTGCTCAATAAACCCATGCACCAAAGGAGAAAGCTTACCAACATAGTGCCATACTTTCATATATGTCTAAACCTAACGAATATCTTCATAGACATCAAAGACAAAATACTTTCAAACATAAGAGCTATTGCAAACAATTTGTTTTTTGGTTTTGAAGTTGTGCAATTAGTTTATTTTGGCGTTTCAAGCTCTGCAAACAATTTTTTTTCAAATTTCTCCCCCCCCCCCCTCCAGAAAAATAATGGTTCGTCCCTTAGAAACTTGTTGACATGAAAATATGTTGATTAAAAATATTATTTTAACATATAAATTTTTCTCAATAATTTTTGGGGATAATTGCAAAACGTTTGAGACTGAGTCCGTCTGAATGTGGCGTGGGCACTTCAACCACCTCCACCCCCTCCCCCCTTATTTGTGTTAAGGGTGTTGGTTTTGCCAGGATTGAGAGAGGTAAAATCAGCTTCATATCACTCCTCACAAAGTGTATTTTTACCCATATCTTTGGAACGTCTTTGCATCAGACTTTATGGAAAATCTCGTAATATTTAATTTACTGTTGAGTATGCGAGCTTTTTGCCATGGCAACCATACTTTCTTACGTTTTCAGTGCTGGTGTGCAAAACAACTCTAACTTTTGAAGTTTACACCAAAAAAGTAAAGGATCTGGAACTGTTTTTATTAAACGAAAACAGAAGCTCATAAAACTAGTTTCAGACCTAATAGAGAGAATTGTACGCTTCTAGTCTGACGAAAATAAAAGTAAACTATGACAAAAGAAGACAATGTATTTACACTCAAGTGTTTGTCGGGGGTGGGGGGTGTTTCTAAAGAGCTCCCACCATTAAGGTTTTTCCAACCTAAAATCTCAAGCACTGCATTAACTAAAATCAAACTTGCATTACCTGTAGTTCTATTAGCGATACATCTTCTGACGCTAATTGGATGACGTCATCAGCGACAGTTTATGAAAACTAAATATGCAAATTAAAGTTTGAATAAAAGATGGTACTTTTTTTTAAATAAAATTCGTCCCATTTTCAGGTTTTCAATTTTCTTTTTGAATGCTATCTTATTCGAGCCTACAAATACGTGTACGCTTGCTATTCATTTCAAGGTTTGCTGCAATTTTGCAAAAAAAACCCTGAAATTTTAAAAATCGAAAATTGCGGCTAAGCAGGTGGACATGTTGTCCATTCACTGCTGCCATAGCAACAGTTCTAAATTAAAACTTGATTTTACCAAGGCCAAAGCTGCTTGCATACCGGATGAACAGTTTTATCTGTAACAGTTTCGAAAATCATACTTTCCAACTGAAAACATTGGTGTTTCAGTCTCCAAAAGGCCGGGAACGCTTAGGAGTTAAGGGCAAATATTAATTTTTCCATTATATTTACTCTTCCTTTCAAAGGAATTTTTACGGTTTCTTTATGGTCTTATTGTCAATTTTCTTTTTAACTGAGTCTCTTAGATACGAGGTCCTAATCCTTTTGTGACACCTTTTCGAGTTTATTTCAGCAATTTGGCAAAATTTATGCCCGCAGATAAAATTAAGTTAAGACCCATTCGCTAGAGAAATGATGTGCGTCGGGAAATATCATCAAAGGCCCTCAAAATACCTTGATCTGCAATGTGTTTATGAAGTCATTGAGAATGAGGACAATTTAATTGCAACTTCATACAGCTTGTACTAACTATAACATTTTGTTTGTTTCCATTGTATATTAAAAAAAGTTATGAGTTAAAAGAAAAGAGCCCGGTAGTAAGTGAGTAAATGAGTAAGTGAGAAGTGGGTGGAAGTGAGTGAGTAAGTAAGTAAATAATAAATAAATAACCAAGAACAAGTTGGATTTGGTTTATTATGGATAACCACTTGTTGTAAACAACAGTTGAGCTCGCAAGTTAAAAGAGTATAAAACTTGAAACGAGTGAAGACTCGAATTAAACACAAAAACTTGTTCTCAGGTAAAACAAGATTCGGTAAATCTTGCTGTTAGCTTTACCATTTTGCCGCCTTTGAATTTAAGTTTGTGTTTAGCAAATTTTTGTAATAAATACATCCATTCAGCATCCAAAAACGTTATTATCCCGATTGCTGTTTAAAATGCATACATTTGCCAAAAAAGCATTTTATCAGAGGGAGTTGTAAGTGCTGCCAATGTCGAGGAGTGACCAAAAACAATTAGTGCCGTGTCGAATAATATTCTTTTTTCAGGTAGGAAATTGCTCAAAGTTGCACCGTTGTGCTAATTTCCATCAGAAATGAATTAGTTTGCCAGGCAAACCGCCTAACGATACTATTGTTCTCACTGAGTGCCACTTACGATATGCAAACCCTGTATCTAGCACATTTTTGTACTTTAACTTTAATTTTACGTTTTTCTGACCAAAATGCTCAAAAGGAGGCATATATTCTCGAGCATGAACATAAAACACCTAGATTTTTTATAAACATTTTTGAGCTCAACAATTGTATATCCGGATACAAAATTTTGTATTTTTTTTTTTTTTTTTTTTTTGTCAAGAAAGGTTTCGGTCTGATTCCACTATAATTAGCCGAGTGCGGGATATATAGTTTGTATACAACATAGCGCGCTGCAGCTGTAGAAAATTAAGGAGGTCACACGTTCAAGATCTCTCCAACTGTTTACTCAAATGTAAAAAACTTGAGAAACGTCCCGTGCAAGCTAGCTAGTGGTTTTAAGCAGGAAATGTTTTCAGAATTTTTTATTGGTTATGCTTCAGTACAATTTTCAGCCAAACCTTTAAGCTACTAGTATCACTTTCAAAGCGTTAGCTTTGGATATGTTGTTGTTGCAGACGTCAGTTTAAATTACTATCGCTTCAAATACAATCAACAATGATTACTTGCTTTTACATTTTCCGTAAGTACATTTCGCATACGGTCCGTACATTGAAATAAAAACATTTCAGAAACTTGGTGCATCTGGGCTGGGTACACGAGAGATGTGAATTTCTCCTTCTTCGTCCTCTGAGAAAATCCCCACGTCTCTGCCTTTTGGTGACGCCGGTTCCTTCTTCTCTGGTGGATATTTGACGAAGTGCATGGTTGTTTGAAGTCCGTCGGGAGTTGTTAGGAGATATGTTGTTGGTACTATCGGTAAACTAGACTGACGTCGGAGCTTGTTCCGAAGTTTTTCTGTCCAGCTGTTGGGAACACGAGACTGCTTTCGGAGAGTCCCTCGCATGGTTTCTTCTTTGTTTTGTGGTGCGCTTGGTTGCTTAGAATAATCTTTCTCCGTCTTTTCACTGTGAACAATTTTGTCGCTGCCAAATGCTGTGGTTTTCGATTGTAATGATCCACGAAAAGGCTCCACATATTTTTTCTCCTTCTGGTTTGGGCTCCATCCTGTGTCTGCAGTATTAGGTACTTGGCTTCGCATTTTGATTCGCAGCGGAGACCTTGCCAAGTACGGGGAAGTAATTTGAATTGTTGATGGATGGAGGGCCGTTCTCTTGGAGTTTTTACTCGCGGACGATTCGTTCTCAAAAGCATTGCTTTTGCGGAGCAGTGAGCCTGTACTTGAGGCTCTTTGTAATGTCGGAGTTGCGGTTCGTTTAGTGACAAAACCACATTTGGGACATTTTGGAAAGCCTGCTTGATACTTCCATCCTACAGAATTCTCCTTCACTCCATTGCTTTGCGGGTTTGCGTTGTTGTTGTTGTTTAAGGCAGCAAAAATTCTTTTCTCCTTGTCGCTCTTGATGTAAGAGCTGTTTACCTTATGTAGCAGTCTTTCGACGCACGACTTGTGGAAATCGGTTGCATAAACCATCGCGTTTCGGAAATCGTGAATTAAAACATCGGTTAACATTTTTCTTTTCTTATTTGTATTTTGTCTGCCATGACGCTTTGGATCGCCTCGTGTCTCGGAGCTGTAGTCAATAATCTCGGTAAAATAATACTGCTCTGGCAGAGGGTTTGGCAAAATATAACTTGGCATTCGAATCCCGACAACAGGTACTCCGTACGCTTTTGCAATTCCATATTGATTGAGGTAGTAGCTGTCCTCGATAGTTTCTTTGCTGTAGATAAAAACAAAAACATGACTGCGAGCGATTGTTTGGTACATGTCCGCAAATTCGTTTCTCGGGTCAAGTGCATTCGCTGTTGGATGTGTTCTGATACTCCAATGTACTGCCAGATTACTGATGATCAGGTCTCTGAGTGATGGGTTTTCTAGCGTATGCGGTTGATTCTGTTCTCCACAAACATAAATCACTTGGTTACCACTCACAGAACTCATGTTGTCGCTCACTCGGCTTCAATGCGGTGCGAAAGTCAAAGATAACAAATGTGGATAGCCATCGTATCAAGAAAGGACGCACTTTAAACCGTTAGATTCGACATAAAGAGGCTTCCTTACCTACAACAAATGAGGAAAACATATTTCAGACTACTACTTGTCGTGTTTGGAAGTATAAAAAGTGAGCCAAGTTAATGATCTGCTTAAGGTTTTCCAGCCATTTTCCAATGCAAATTTTTCTCCAGCGTTTGTATCGCTGAAAATGAATGCTAATTTCGAAGAAAAGCGAATGAAAAACAAGTCTCCTCTTATAAAGGTCCTAGAAGAAACAAACTTTACGGAGTTGTTGTAGAATACGATGTTAACGACAGCAAATGAAAAGTGATTTGATCACATTATACAATATCTCCGCATGTAAGTTTACCTTAGTCTTAGATACAAGTTCGATCGTTCCTAGGAACATTGTGTTTCTTATTAAAACGTTTTTTGATACAAATACAAAATAAATTTTGATCGAAGTGTTTCAAGTTACCTCCGTTAGCTTACTTCTGCAAGTTCTCAATGCGTTGTTGCTTTGGTTTGATGCGCGAACACATCAAGCGTTTGTTCGATTTCCCTTGGCCTAACTTGCTCGCGGCTCGGATGTGACTGAGTGACTACGCCGCCAATATAATTTGATAACGTTGTATATACTTCGATAATATAATCAAACGGGATGAAAGGTCCTATCTGGTCTGCTCGATGTTCTCTTTTTGCTTTTTAACTCTTGTTTTGAGAGTCACCAACATCGGTTGCTGTTGTCTTATTCGATTGGTCGCCCACTCACCAACATTCTACACTGTTTATCATACGTATCGCCGTGTTCTCATCGCCAGCTGTGTTGCTCGTAAACAATGACACGAGCAGGCCGATTGTTCTCATAAAAATTCATTTGTGATTTTAAAACAGATCAGAGCTGTCACTGTCAGGTAAAGAATTTCTCTTCCTCCAGGCTAAGAGTTTCGTGTGAATTTGCTCATGATAATCAATGATTTTTTACTGCGTTCATGTGATTATAAAGAACTGATATCTTGTAATCAGGAATAATTTCCTAACATGGTTAACTCCTGCAGTTGCAGTGACAAGAACTTTTCGAAAAAATTGTCGGAGTGGTTTAAAATGTATATGTGTCTGAGATGGCTGACAATGCTGGAAAATTATTTCTCTGAATTAACTGCTGAATTGTTCAGCACCATGTATTAATTTGTCAGTTGAAATCCATTAATCTACTCTTATTTCAGTGATATGTAGTTTAATACAATATGCTGACGAATAATATAGTGATTTTCATTTAGTGAGGACTTTTGGCAAGGAAAGAATAATGCGAGAATATAAGCCTGCGAGTTAAGCAGGTGCTCCTAATAACTTTTCTCGAACGCTGATTGGTTGAATCAAAAAACATTGTTTAGAAAAGGAGAGAAAAGCTTCGACACAGGAAATCTTCCGTTTGTTTTAGTGAATGCCCTGGAAACCATTAAATTTTAAATCCGAAACTGCTTTCCTAAAAAAGATCAAATCTCTGAAAGATTTGCTTTGTGATACTATGTTTTTAGTCCCGATTATTTACAAATTTTAATGCCATCTTTTGTTAGAACACTCAGTTTAAAATCTGGATGTTGTTTGTCACACTTAATGCATGTCACAATCGGATTTACAAAATTTATTTCGAAAACGTCACTTTTTTAAATTCTCATCTTCGTATACTGTAAACTTAACCTCCCTTCCACGGGTCAAATGGAGTGAGCCTTGGGAAAAAAATATTTGACAGCTCATGATAACAAAAATAAATAATTGAGTTAAATGCGGGTATACATAAAAAATATGTGGGGCTCCTCGGACATAAACTCTTACACGTTAGGACCGTAAGTGTTTTAAAAAACAGTAGGTTTTATTTTTATTAAATACAGATAATTTTATGGGTAAACGAAGCAAACATCAGCTGAGCCGGCCCAAGATATCATAAGGATAGCCCTTCATCACTTTCTAAAACCCTGTTTGCTCTAACGACAACAACAACATCATCGTGGTTTGTTTAAATTTTGATCATGCAAACAATATAATACCTATAACTGAAGTCCTGTGCTTATTGCAATGTTATTGCTATCCAAAAAATTGTAAAAAACGAACTGTTTTAGTAGCTATACTGAGAGGGATAGCCAAGAATTCAGTTTTGAAACGAATTCTTCCCCTCGTGCAATGAAAACGAGACTTCTATCAAAACAGACATCACATTGAAGTAGCATTTAAATCAAGGAAGACCCATTCTTCTACTAATCATACCTCGGTCTATCCCGTATCAAGTCGGAACTGAACAGTTAAAAACATAATCATTCTTGACGCTCAAAAATCGTTGTTCGTATCTGTGACAGGAAGCGGTATGCATTTTCTGTTTGGCCTCAGGGGCCGCATCCGTTTGATTTCGAAAGGGGAGGGGAGGTGGCTTAGCCATTCAATAAAAGCGTGCATATCAACTTTTGTCGGTCTACATTTAGTCCATTTACTTTCGGCTGCGATTTTTCCACTTTCTTTTACGTTTTCCCACACACTTTAACGTTTCTAAGTGTACAGATAGTTTTTTTTTTCTGGACCGATAGCGTAGTTTTTAAAAACGATATAAAAGGGTCCCCCCTTATCTCCGTCCAGAATATTCCAGAATATAACTTGCGGCTGTGGTTCAAGAAGTCCGGCACTTGTTTGCAGGTTTATATAATTGAGCTGACGCAATTGACTATTTAAAAAATACTTCCGGCAAGATATGCTGCTGATTAGCTTTTATGCAATTTGTCATAGTTTCTGGAGATATTAAGCCCCGCAGTTTTTCTCTGCCATTTGGTTATGGAAATGTTGTCAGGCTAAGCATTTTACTTAACACCACAGGGCAGCTGTCCCATTCTGAATGACTATTTAAACTTGTTAGAAGTCAATACAAACTATTCACTGAGTTTGCTTGGGCTCCGGTTAAAACCCTGACTGGGCTATTTTTTGGGCTTTTAAAAACTTCCCTTCACAAAGCGTCTCTAATAAAAGCCCACCTCCCCAGATTGGCACTTAAACAAAGTGTAATTAATGCCCCTCTACGCCCCAGCATTACTTTTAAAGTATCTAGTAAACGCCCCTCAGTCGAGCTTCGCACTAAAATTGTCTAACAAACGCCTCTTCAGCCCAAGACTTGTACTAAAAGTCTCTAATAAACGCCTCTTCAGCCCAAGACTTGTACTAAAAGT
>JAOBYE010365091.1:0-14731 GCA_025403585.1 Parazoanthus swiftii
CATTCCACATTCGCAAAAGCTGTATTTTCGGGGTGATATTTCGAATCCAAAGCTTCACAATGTGTTTGCAGCTCACGTAAGTAACTCCCAATAACATCTAAGTCCTTTACCCTCTCTGTTCTGGAAAAGTAATCGCCTTTTACTCGCAATAAAAGCGGCAAAATCTTAGCAGAGGGTTTTTCTCCTTGAAATGGACTGTGATCCGCCATCTTGAATCCGGGACAATTACCCATAAAGCATCGCGCGCCCTATGTAGTACATTTGAGGGGGAGGTTGGCGGCGACGTGACGCCCCCGGGAGATAAAGTCGCGGGTACATATTCAAAATTATATCCAGATAACCTCGGATTACCTAAATCTGTGTTTGAATTGGTAATTTATGTTTCAGTTGAACCTATAATATCAAAGTGGTAATCAAGTTCTAATATTTCACTTTCGAGTTTTTCTAAGTTTGATTGGATACTATATATATTACTACAAAACACCGATTAATTTTGTTCCATTTTGTTTTTACCACTGATTTTCAAGGTTCTCTTCACCCTTCATTTTCCCCATGTACAATTTCTTATACTAAAGCGTTTCTACATAAAGATCCAAAGCATCTTCCTTGAAACGTTTTTGCTCTAACTTCAGTGCGAAGTTCCTAGCAAACGCGTGCATCTGCACAACCTTTTGTGTGCGACTTTCTACTGTTTGACCGTTTTCTTAATGACATCTAAAGCATCTGGTAAATAATTCTTCACAACCCGCTCGCGATCATGGAATCCCCGTGTCTTATTTGTGGCTTTAAACGCCTTGCGAAACCCTTCAGAGAACTCGGCAGTTGCAGAACTGCTGGACCGCTTTATGTCTGCGAGATCAAACAAAAAATGCTCTATATTTTCTGTTTCTCGTTTATCACTTTACTCAAATTCAACATTTCCAGCACAGATATACTTTTTGGTTATGTTTTGCTTAGTCTAGCCGTTTTGGTTGCAACACGTGTCCACAGGCGACCAAACGAGCTGCTAGCTTTGGACAAACGAATAGAGATTTCCTTGTCAAGACTTGCGTCTGAAGAAAGACAGCTGCCAAGATAGGTGAAGTTCTCTACATTCTTCAAGGTAGCATCGTCTATGCTAACAGAAGGCCAATACAACATGTCTGGAGTAACAACTGACTGAGGATAAACTGAGGCAGGACATCAAGGATAACACGCGAAAAGATGATCATGTGATATGTGAAAGATCGGCCTTGCACCGCTAAGCAAAAATAAGGACATTGTCAACAAACTACGGATATAGGCGGAGCCACAGTCTTCATGGGCTCTAGTGAATACTTTAGGAAGCAATGCTCCAACTACAGAATGAACAGTACTATCAGACGGTAGAAAAAGACTTAACAGCAGAGCACGAACAAGCCATTAACCAAAGCATTGACCAACTTGTAAAGATCGAGAGCTAGACAGAAAAACAGATGAGCTATTAAAACCTTCGAACTCATGAGCTCCCATCTTTTACACGTTTCCCAAAATTAACAAGCCAAATATTCGCGGAAGACCGATGGTTTCATCAGTAAACAGCCACAAAGAAAACTGTCTGCATACGTGGACAAACTCTTACGACCATTGGCTGAGAAACTCCCATCTCACGTAAAGGATACAACAGATTATATCTTTCGCCTAAAGAAACTAGGTAAATTACCAAAAAGTTGTTGCTTTGTTACCCTTGATGTATCTAGTCTCTACAGAAGCATAGATACGGATAAGGACTTGGAATTATCAAAGAGGAATTAGAGAAAATAGGCAGTAGTAGCCCTTCCGCGGAAACACTAATCTCTCTTTTTTAGAGAAGGTATTAAAAATGAACAATTTCCAATTTGACAATCAAAACTATTTACGTTTTTTTGAGCACGGAAGAACGATTCTTTCAGATTACGTCGTTCGAATTTGGCTGTGATGGCGGGGTTGATCCTTTTTCCTTTGTATCTTGTGCTAGTTGGCATACGATGGCTGATAGAAATATCGTCTTCATCAACTTCCACTTCGATGAGTTTTCCGATCTTAGTCACTATTTTATTCGTGTCTTTTTCAACTCCTTCTTGATGTGTATTTCAATGCTTTCGCGCCTTGAGTACTGCTCGAGTTCTTTGCATGTAGCTGTAATGTCCTTGATTTTAGCTGCTAACAAGAGTACAGTTGTCTCCAATGCTTTATTCTCCATTTTGATAGGTTGATTTTCTTCTTGTATAAAATTTTTCGGTGATTGACTTCTTCATACTCTCGATTTACTTCATCGATGAAATTGCGGAACTCATTCATCGTGTACTACATGTTGTCAAAGTGGGACTTTCGGGGTTAATTGATGTGGTAAATAAAAGACTAAGTGGTAGGCAGAGTCTGATGCTAAATCGATAACAAAGGGGTCAGTGTAAGATAGTCTGTGCTGTGTTGTGTTTTACAAAGTAGAAAAGGAAGACCAGTTTGAGAACGCTTTGATTTTTGAAGGCGTACAAATTGATATGGTAAATGAAACAGTTTGTTTTTGAAAACTAACACGACGGTCTGTCGCTAGGGTTTTTCTCCCATTTGTGCAGGCGTGTATTTGGTCGGAGAACCTGTCAGCTTCGATGCATTTCTCCTTTTCTTCATTACACTTATTCGAACACAGTATGTATCAATAAACACAATTACAAAAAACAAAAAAAAACTGTTAAGCTCCCATAAAGTAAGATGTATCGGGAGCAGATTCAGCTACCGCCCTGACCACTCACTCTCAAAAAAAGCTGCTATAGAATTTTTCTGCGTTGTTGCTCTTGGTAAAGTCACCATATAACAGCTTTATAGCAGCGAATTCTTGAGCTTCCTCTGGCTCGTGATAAAGAGCGCGTATCTATAATTTCCAAGTTCTTTATAAAATCTAAAAATCAAAATAGCCAAAATTTTATAAAAATAGAAAATTTGTAGCTTAATGCTAGCCCGAGCTAAATTAAATCTAAAACCTTCAAATTTGAGATTACATAGTATGACATTTAACACTGTGCAATGAATACGTCTGTGTAACCAACAAAACGTCTCGTGACTATCTTCAAATGTTAGTCCAAACAAAGGAGGTTCTAATATAAAGCATGGAATTAAACTAGAGTAAAACTAAGTTACATTTACGAACAAAACTAACCACAAAGAATTGTTGAAAACTAAGAATATCCGAAGGTTTTACCGGTATTGAGTCATGTTTTGCCTCTCCACTGCACTTATTGCAGAATTGCTGAGGAATAGTTCCCTTGTATCGTCATCGCTGGTCCGCGTTGTTAGGTTTAGGGGACAAATCCTCTTTGACTGTGGTTGTGACTTTGCCAGTATGGTCATTGTGGCTGTTGGTGTATTCGTGCTGCTGTACATGTCGGTATTGTCCTTGTTGCTGTCGGTATTGTTTTTTCGAATTGTATCAAATATTTACAGCTACGTTCGACACTAAATTTTAGTGTCTGAAAATATTTTTAGTCAAAATTCGAATTAGTGATTTTCAAAATACGTACTTAATTTGCAGCAAGCAAGAGTAGTTTTCATTAAAAACTCGTGAAACGAGACAGCTCGTTTACTTTTCCCGTAACCTTTTATTGCTAATTTAATTCTTACTTTTTTTATTTTTTTAATGTTAAATTAACCATAAAATACCAGCGACACTGGCCTACCTTTTAAGTTTACATGTTGGTTTAAAATAATAAATAAAACTTACGAAAGTTAAACTGTATTTCTTTTTGTTAAATCTGGCAAAGGATTTCTTCCCCCGTCGTTGGTTGTAAAATTTACGCAATCGCTGGCAGATTTCCTGCTCTTTGAGATTGCAGTCGTCCACATTGAGGTTTCCGTCCTCGTCCGCCATCAAGACTTTTGTCGTTTGGACCATGGAGCTGATAAGGCCCCGCTCTAACTGGTTCCGCTCGACTTTGAAGTCCAATACGTCCGAGTATTGATTATCGAACACCTCTTTCATCACTTTCTATATTTAACAGAAATGTCGAATGTTGAAGTTAAATTTGGTTTAGCATGCGTATTTTGCCGCTGTTGTAGATATTGATCATGATTGTTGAAGATGTTCGTTAACACTTGCGAAAACAAAGTAAACATGAAAGCTTTCTGAAACTTTTTCTACAGTTTTTGAAGAATTCCTAAAATATAGAAGTCTAGCTTTTTTACGGTTTCCAAAAATTTGTTTTGTTACTCTTTTTTTTATTGGAACAATACAATTCAGTCATAAAGAAACGAATACACAATGAAAAAAAAGTTGAGTCGGTAATAGCAAATATCCTTCGATTATTGAAAGTGCTTAGCGATAGGAACTGCAGGGGCGGATCCACGAAGACAATCTGCACCAAAAGAGCTTTTTCAGCGTTTTCTTTCAAAAATATTGCAAAAGGCTGACGAAAGGTGTGGGAGGGACCCTGCTCCCCTCTCCTAAATCCGCCCCCTGAACTAGTAATTATTTCAAAGTTTTATCAAGTGTCAGCTTTTAGTCTGAAAGTGAAAAGTACTGCTGCATGTCTTCCAACGGGTGCTCTTAAATAATCAAATATTCTGCAGACTTCCCAGTTCCCTGAAATTTGGGGTGTCAGTATCAGCCCGGTTATCGGGGAGGGGGGAGGGTTGACGTCTTCACACGTGTCAATAAATGGGAACGTTTGCTTAGATATAGTCGCCGCCTTTCCTCTTTTGAAACATTTTCCATGGGAAACCAGTTGAATTTATATTTGTTAAGCTCGAATTTATTAAGACAACTAACAAGATGTTTTTCAAGACGGCGAGCATAAAGATATTTAAGGGACGGACCATTCGATATTTGAGGGAGGTGGGAATTTTTTCTGCATGAGGTTTTTTTTCGAGCCAAAAATTTTGTCGAGTTTTTCTTTTCGAAAATCTGGGCATTCTTTTTTACCGAAATTCATCTTTAGGATTTTTGTTTTGCTTGTGAAATCCGTGCTCGAATTAATTTTTGGTATTTGGCCCGAACCGCCCCCCCCCCCTCATTCAAGTACCTAGTGGTCTGTCCCTAATATATACTTTTTCGAACGAGTGGAATGGGTTTCTGTAAGAAACCAATTCCAATCATCCGCGATCGCACGCTCAACGACTATCCTCTCCCCGTCCCCGTACAAAAATTCTTTCCACACGTGTTGTATTATCAAGGCATATCAGGTTTCAAACAGACCACGCGGGGAAACCAATACTCAATAGATTTTGTTTTAACCGATCTTGGACCGGACTCACTGTGGGAATTTGAGACAACATTCAGCATTCTTCTTTTTTAGCCTTTCGATTTATCTTCCAATTCCCTGATTTTTTCTGTCAAAGAATCCAGGCCATTTGTAGCCGTTTTTTTTGTCTTTAATATTAACTTATTAAATTGTCAAAGTCATCCTGAATCTAATGATTTCTTACTGCTATTCTTGTGTGAGTTTAAATAAAAAGTTAATTGACTTGACTTTGATTAGTTGGCTTACACTCTTTTATCCAGAATTGTGCTATATTTTAGAACAGAAAACGTTGTGCCACAAGGATTATTTGTGGTTGGATCTTCTACATATTATAGTTCCCTGGTAGGGTAGGGGCTCTTCACACCGCATTCCTTTGCTCATTGTACCCTAATTATTATTTTATAAGAAATTAATCCTTTACAACAAAAGGAATCTACCTACAAGATTACAAACAATACCATCAGGAACATGGAAATTGGCAGACAAGTTTTATTAAAAGTGACAGCTGCCATGTGAACATCTCATTAGCCAAATTCTCTTTGTCTGATATACATGCCAGATTTTTTTGGAGCTAAATGTCATGGAATTTAATTTTCATTTATCTCTTTCTGTAGGGCCCTGACCACACCCTTTCTCTAGATGGCCACGATAAGTTATGTGGATTTTAAAAGTAAATGTTCCCTTTGTGCATATATGGAGCACAAGGCACATTTAGTGGAAGAATTAATTTTCTCCGCTTATCGACATCAAACAATAGTCCAGAAGTCATTGGAAGATTTTACATGGATTACTTGTTTGAGAGCAGAGGTATCTAGATAATCTATATTCACGTTTTTTAAGCAGTTGAACACAACACTGTCTTATGGGGCTTTTGGTAATGACAACGAAGGAGCATCAAGTCATAGTAACAGTCTGGGTCCTACAGTGATGCTTGGTGTTTGCTAAAATTTATTTGCGATCACAAATTATTCCCAGGGGTGGGGCATGCTGCTTAAATGGAGAAAATGTTTAAGTTTTACACTCTGAAAATCACCAGAAATGAATAACAAATAGGATTTTATTTATGTTATATTTTCAGTGCTGCCTTCAGGATTGCGGGTCGATAAAGGAACAGAAACTGGCATTATGGCTACTATGCACTGTTGTTTAAGAGAACAGCATGGTGATCTGAAGGATATTACTGATTCTATCCTCTATGGGCCCTCTACACAGAACAAGATTGAAAGATTCTGGCGAGATCTTCTTGAGAGGATGAAATGCATTTTAAGAGTCAGTTGTCAACTTTACTAGAAGATGGACATTATGACCCAACCGATGAAACAGAACAGTAGGTTTAAAATAATATATACCCAGTGATGTAGCTAAAAACCAAGTTTTTGCACAGAATATATGGGCCATATAATATACTTAAAACATAAGATTATATTATTCTTTATGTATGGCTATGCAGCAGTTTAGAGCACCTATTTTAACTAACCTTGCACCCTGGACAATCAGAATACCCATACATTCTCTATATTCAGCCCCCAGACTTTCTTGGTACAGTTTTCCTCCAAGGTTCCCTATTTTTAAATGTGGTCCATAATACTCCATACTAAGACTGGGAGGAGTTAATGTTGTCATTCATCATTATTTTCACTCTTAAAATTAGCCCACTAGTGAAATAAGTTCTTCATGGCCCTCCAGTATCAATAATAACTAAATAGGTTTGACTGTTTATTTTCAGGAAAATGCTTGCATTTGTTTATGTACCCGACATACAGAGGGAACTTGATAACTTTAGATCTATCTGGAACAACCGCCGAAGCTAGTCAAATAATTGCCTATTTCATTTTTTTAGTGATTAAAATCATTAAACCTTCCTAAAAACTCATTAACATTATGAAAGTTTAAGAAAGCTCCAAATGTAAAAAGTTGTCTGTGCCAAGTGTTTATGTGCAATCTACAAAAAAGTACACAGTTTATTTACTGTCCTTGTACCTTTGTATAAAATCAGGGAGTCAAGACAGAGATGCTACCTAAAAAATAGACTGAAAATAGATTTGGGCCCAAAAACAAATTATACAAGCCAGGGTACGTAAGCTTTTTAGGGAACAAATAGACTAACTGATGAAGTTAGAAAATGCATCAAAATGCTTAAAAGTAAGGGGTTTGTCAAAAAGAAAAGATGGAAATCAGTTTAAAAAAGAGGAACTTGGCACCCTGCATAGGTCCAGAAATGCATGCAAATGCAAACAATGCGAAAATTGCATATTTTACATTAAGTATCCAAAAATTGCAAAAATGACAAAAGCTGTAAAGGTAAGCACAACTGCCAAAATTACATAAACTTCAAAATTTACAAAAAATTCAAAAACTACAAAAATTTCAAATTTTAGCTTAGCTCTGCAAAAACTGCAAAATATTCATTAGAACTCCTCCTAGCCCTTCAGGCTACAAAAACTGCCAAATTTTGCAACATTTTAAAGAAATATTTAAAAAAATAGCAAACCTCTGCAAAAATTACAATTTGAAATTTTAGCAAATTTTTGAAAAACGATGTGAAATATTCAAATTAAAACCTATTCAAGGTCTTCTAGAAAACTTCAAAATTTGCAAAACAACCCAAACATTTATAGAACCTTATCCATGGATTTACAGTTTCTAGGGCTTTGATGAAACCTAATTTTTTTATTTTGCTCATTTTGAAGTTTTTACACTGTCAACCTCCCTTAAAGTTTGCAATTTTTGCACTTTTGGCAATTTTTGCACTTTTGGCAATTTTTGCAGTTTTTGTAGCAGGCCTTGGATAAATTCTGATTTGAATATTTTGTAGTTTTTGCAGAGCTTTTCTAAAATTTGCAATTTTGTAATTTGGTATATTTTTTACATATTTTAAAAATGTTGCAGTTTTGTAGCAGGCATTGGATGAATTATAATTTTAATATTTTGTAGTTTTTGAAGAGGTTCACAAAATTATGCAATTTTTACAATTTCTGCATTTTTTGGAGCGCTTTGCTAAAATTTGCAGTTTTTGCATTTTTGGCAATTGCACGCATTTCTGGACATAAGTGTGCAAAATATGTGGTTATCACTTGTTTGGCTTCTTTGATTCCTGTGATTTGAGTTCAGTGAGCTTTAGAAGGTGGCAGTACTTATTGCATGTGTGACCGAGGATGAAGTTCTTTATCGCAGTAGCTGAGAAATTTCAACAGCAAAATAGGATGGCATTGCCCTCTTCTGTCAGCAGCATGCTTGTGGCTATTTCTGGGTCACAGAGTGAGTATTTGACTCCTTGTATGTCGGTCACAATGAGCTGGACATCAGATCTCTGGTGGGTGTAGTGAACAAAGGTTTCAGCCTTCAAAACAACTTCGCTGTCATTCTCGCTGATATTGCCTGTGTTGTTTATGTACTTCTCAAACCGGCCTTGATGTATGGCTCGAAGGTCACAGGCTTGCCATTCATGCTAGCATAATACACCTTGGCGTAGGTAAATGTTTGCCCAAATTAAAAAACTGACACTTGTTCCTCCATGTTCTGTGCACAGTTTCTGGCAAGTGCACTCATTTGGACCACTTTACGGGTGTGTTTCACAGTTGTCCCAAACAGTTTCTTTATCCCATCGATTTCCGTTTTCTTGTACTTTTTCAGGACATACTGTCCTGAGGGAAGACCACTGATTTGCCATGAATGCATCTCTAAATCCTCCACTTGCAAATGGCTCTATCTTAACAGATATTGTTGCCTCCTTCGGCTCAAGCCACGCCATCTCCACTACTGAAAATTCCTCAAGATTGACTGCTACTATCTCAACCTCCGGAGTGATGAGCTTTCCAATATCCAGCATTCGGCTCAGCGAGACTGAAGCAGCTACTATTGGTTTGAATGATGATGACTTTGAGGTTGGCTTTAAAGATGACATCATTGATGACTTAGAGCTCTTTCGATCACGAGGCTGCTCTATCGGGGGACTTTCTTCTAGAATTATTTCTTCGGCCTCTAACGCTATGTTGTCAAGGAATCTGATGTGAATAACTTTCCAGTTTTGGATTTGGCTTGCATCTTGGTATGATGGCCCCCGCTCACCAGCCAAAACATTGCACTCCATATTAGTTTTGAAATGTCTTCGGCAGGCTTCTTTAATGTTCTCTAAAGTAGCCTCTTTCTCCATAGATACTAATGTCAAGGGTCCCATTCGGGAATATTTCTGGTATTTACCTTCGACTGTCGAGGTCAAGCGCTGTACTGTCAGGCTGTTTGCACCCAGTCCGCTTGGACCTGCTTCATCTTTCTTACCACATCTCTTTTTGGCCATTTTCTCCTTGTAGCCGTTCCATTTCGCTCGTTTTGACATGATAAAAGTGACGAGAAAATGGCCATTTTTTGACATTATCTCCAGGTTTAAAAGGCAAAGAAATGTGTTGCTATGAATTACCATTACTGATTAAGCTCACTTGCACACAGATCTAATTTTTCCAAACTTTCCATTGTTAGGGTTCATTTTCAAGGTTTCCCATGAATTTCAAGGCTGGGAAACAGGAATTTCAATGACTTTACAGGTTTTCCTCGGCATTTGTATATAATCTAGTATGTGATGTTTATCTCTTAGAAAATGTTTCGGGAAATGAAAGAACGAGATTAATCTATAAGAACAGCAACATTTTTACTTTTCAAGCATAATTTCATGGTATATGAAATTGCTAAGTTTATGTAGAGTGGACCAAAAGTCATTACTGTTTCTTTTACATGGGAGTGTCTCTTACCTTCAGTTCTTGCAAAAACCTCTTGCAAGTGTTCTTGAACGTACTGCAGGGCAAGCTTCTCTTCATCGTTCTTCGGTGTTGCCTTAACGAGGTCCTTCACAACATCATATTGCAGCATCAACTCTTAAACAGTGGGAAACACAAGTGGAAGCACTTTTGGTTGGCGTTTAGGAGTGATGCTACTGACAACGATTCCAGGCCCTCACGTATTTGTTGCATTTCTTGCACACGCTTTTGTGCAACTTGGTATACCATCATTTTAAATGCAACGATGCACTTGTGTAATTTTTGTAAGGGGAGAGTCATGTTCTGAATGAGTCTCAGAACGTCTATTTGGCCGGAGCAAATTTGGTTCCCCAGTTTTCAGATTGCAAGTTTCACGGCTGCAACTTTTACTTGAGCCCACAGGTTTCCTTAGGTTAAGTTTTTATTGACCACGGGGTAACAGTGTTTTTTTAAAGATGGGTTGTGAAAAGGGCAGATCATTGTAGCTCGTAAATAATAGTAGTAATAAGAGGAATACGATGGCCCAAAAGGCTCAGACTTTACAAATACAATAGTTGAATGCAAGTTAGAATAAACTGATGCAAACTTAAAAAAGTTGATGCTAAAAATCTAATGCAAATAAAAATGTTGAGAAGTACTGGGCTCATTGACATTGACTGCAGACTCTGAACAATGACGGATAGAATGGCGGATGATGTGAAGCCCAAGTTACGGAATATTTTAGAAAACTATATTTGTTTGGGGTATGAAAACAAAATTATACTTGAATTTTTGGAAGAACGACATGAAGTTATATCGAGTTCATCGACGCTTAAGCGGCGTCTGCAAGACTTCAGTTGGAGTTCCACGAGTTTATCTCTTCCGTACTGGGGAAGGCGACCTTTCCGCTGGGGTGGTTCAACTGGGCCCATTTGGACCTTGGCTTGAAAGGGGCCTACGGCGCCAATGTAACCGTTAATAGCAGTATCGAACACGCTGTCATACTGAGTTAGAAGGTTGCGGAACTTCTCTCCTATATTCAGGGGAAGCAAATTGTCGGGGTCCAACCTTACGTTGTCAGTATGCCTGGTGTTGACACGTGAGGTAGCTTCTGCGTCGCAGATAGGAATGGTGTGTGCTGGAACGAGTGGATGGTTGGGCTTGGAAGATGGGGTAAGCTGATCTATCTGGCAGATGTGCTCATGGCGCTTCAGGTTTTGTGGGTTACAGGACATGTTTGGGATTCGGATTCTCCCTGCAACTGAGTGTAGGACGCCAGGGGAGGGCCAAATCTCCGATGTGGTGCAGTAACGCATGCTGGGAGCATCGAGGCATGGCTCAACAATGTACTCGACGTCAACAGGGAGGCCTGGGGGCCAGATGGTAGTAGGACCACGGGGGCACGCAGTACAGTGGCAAGGCGGACAGCGTTTTGCTGAGGGGTAGTGGGTGAGCCGTAGGTAAAGGTTGAACCATCACCCTTGATGACCTGGTGCTTAGCTGGACGGTTGGAAATGTCATTGACAGACATAAATAGGGTACCAGCTAAAAAGTCCATGTCCAGGTCTTCGACGACTGGGCCTTCAAAGTGGAAAGGTGTGTGTGATGCGATTGAATAGCAGGCGTGTTTCGCCTACAACCTTCATCGTGGCGGAACCGTCTGCCTGGTGGGCTGACTGGGAGCTAGTTGTGACTTTCGCACCAAACGGCCGAAAGGCGTACCATATTGCTGGTGGCCCAACTATCGAGGATGAGATGCACATGGCGGTGTTGGTAAAAGGTGTTTAGGTATGGTGATTGGCGCATTTGGACTAGGCGTGTGGTGTAGAATTGTGTGGTGTCTGACGAATTAGGGCTCACTGTGTCGTCAGAGGGAGGCTCGTAAATGGGCGGAGTATCAGGGGAATCATCATCAAGGGCAGAAACGATTTGCCTGGCTTTGAGCATGAATTTGCGGTCAGGTTCTGGGAGGAACTTGCACTTACTAAGTGTCTGTAGGGTTGAAGATAGCGCCGATCTACATGCAATGTTTTTGCCCGGTAGGGGCACCCTCCCACCTAGGGACAAGAACAGAAGGAGTGCCGAAGTTCATAGCATAAAACCAAGATGGCGGACCGCAGGAACATCACGGCTGCGAATGCAATCCTCGTGTCTCGCTTCTCTTGCGGCCGCCTTTCAACTTTGTGGATTTCTCTTGACTTATCTTATCCTGGAGAATTGGCAGGTATTCATTTTGCAAATCAATACGATATTGCTGTAACTCGGCTTCGAGACGCTCGAGGAAGACCATGGCGCAGCAGCAACTCAGCAGTGGTGGCTGAATCTTTATCCTTTGTGGGGGGACTGGGGAAGGGATAAGCGGCCGCATGCATAGTTTTTGTCAGCTGAGCGGATTTCATCTAAGAAGGAATCAAGGGCCTGCAAAATTTCTGGTTTAATAGAGGCTAGTGTGCGGGTACGAAATTTTGATAATACGTAACCATGTTAGAACAACAAAGTTTTCAAGGAAGGGGAAAAGCTGCTCGTCCTCACTAACTATCTCTCCATGATGTGTTAGTACATTGGCTTTTAAAAGACTATCTTCCACAAAGGCCATTAGGCGCTTATAAAGGTCTTCGGATCTTTCATCAGCTTCTAAGTGGATATCACTATAACCAATGAAGTGAGGCCCGGTTGTGTGGAATCCAAAATGGAGGCGAATGGTTTGCGAAATACTCTCCATAGACGTTGAGTTATTTACTATAATGTTACGGGAAATCACAGGTCAGTAGTTGGCAATTTGACCCAAGAGTAACTCTAAATAAGTGACTTTTTGTTGGGCCGTCAGTAACAAAACCGCAAAGGGGACTAGTCTTGGATTTCTTTAGCCACGTTGTCCCTTCTACTAGGAAAGAGGCAAAGTTCTTGTTCAGTGAGAGTGTATAAACTAAATTCTCCGCCAATTTTCGTTCGAATTTAATGTTTTGTGTTTGGATAAGCACCACTGCTTCGGAGCACGGGTTAAATTAGCCATAGTGTTTCCTGTCTCAGCTTGTTGTTGATGCTTGTCGAGGTGTTCCTTTCTTCTTGCAGTGGATTCACTGGCGCTGCTTTTACAGAAACGTTTGTGGCTCTTCCAGCGAGCTTGATGTAGCGAATCTCCATAGTCCTTTTCTCGCTCCTCTGCCTTGTTCTTAAGGTACTACTGCACGTTGTGTGAAGAACACCAGCACAATAGAGACAACTGCTCAAAATTAAAATCCAAGAAAAGCAAGAAAAGCCATGTCTAAAATTCTCGAGGGGAAAAGTTCTTAATTTTTCCAAGGTCCTTCTTTCAGTGCCTTCCGTTGTTTATAAGTCATCTAATGCATTTGTCCCTCCCACAAGTACCATCGCACGTAATCGGGAAGTAGTTGCTCCCATGCGTTCTGGATGATAGATTGTTCATCGAAAATGACTGTAGTATACTTATCCACCCATGCAGTTCTACTTTCTTGTGCATTTATACCTCTCCCTTCGTGATGACGTCGAGCCTGAAATGTTTCCTCACGAAAATTTTGCGTGACATTACAGCAAGTAGACACTTATTTTGAAGTCCTCGGGTGCAAGTGCCAAAATTGCTTCCCTGGCATCTCCTCATATTTGTTCTGTTATCAGCCGCTGTGCATAATATATCGTTCCGTAATTTGGAGTGACTTTCGTGACCTCCTTCCCTATCGTTATTGTCTCCTTCCCCAAATTCGTATTCCATCACATCTACCAAATCGGGAAATTCTTCAATTTTCAGTTTTCGTCCGCCATTTCTTATCCATTTGAAAATTTCGTCTTAATAAAGATCTCTCCTGGCACGGTGTCAACTTGTGGGCTTTGATCTCCTGCTGTATTTATTCCTTCAAGTTGCCTGAGCTGCTGTAGTGAGGCTTTATTGTACACATGCTGCAGTCTTGCCATGAACTTTACGCTGGTGGCTTTAATGAGAATACACTTCAAAGTGTTTCTGTCTCTTTCAGTATCAATGTAAGACAACGCAGTCTTATACAAATCACCAACCTCGTTCTCGGTGTGTCTGTTCAGTTTCATTCGAACATTATGTGTGTCAAAGATTTCACTCATTCTTTGGATAAACTCGACCACTTTCTCTATTATCCATTATAAAAGCTGTTCCTTTTAGATACAATTGGCATATGTTCAAATGCTTCACAAGCTGCTCATATTTAGCAGAAGTGGACCGTTTAGTTTTTGTTTCTTCATCCAACAATTCCTCCAAAAAGCGTGCGTGTCTTAAAATGTTTCCAGCATCTTGCATTTTCAAGAGAGGGAATTTTTTTTTCAGATGATTTGCCACTTATAAAACAGGATACAGATAGTGGCGTCGGATTTTGTTAGACTCCCTGCTGATTTTGATCTCAAGATGGTTGATGTTGTCAGATAGACTTCCATTTTGCTTCTGCGGTGGGTCTCTGAGCAGATACTCTACACAGTCTACAACCAACATAGCTCTGAATGGCGACTGTCTATTTTCGTTTCTTTTCTTTTTTGCTTGGGCAAGTTCACCTTGATGACGATCATCATCATCATCATCATCTTTAATAGTAAACTCCCCTTGGGGCTTTTCAGAAACTATTTACAATAAGACAGGGTTACAAATAAAAACATATAAATTACTAACTAATCAATTTTTAATAGGTGTTCTCGCAATCGCTGTTTAAAAATTTTCAGAGATGCACTCTGTTTCAAGTTCTCACTCAAATTGTTCCAAATCGATGCTATCCTGTATGTAAAAGTTCTCTG
>JAOBYE010365202.1:0-14731 GCA_025403585.1 Parazoanthus swiftii
CCGCGCAACAATGTTGCGTTGAAAATCGTTCCCGTGTAACATGTCACCGGGGACGATTTTCTGCGCAACACGGAGCCTGGCAACATGTTGCGAGTTTTTGAACTGGTTTCAAAAACGTGCAACACAACACGCAACATTGTTGCGCGGAAAATCGTCGTTGCAAGTTGACTTCTGTAACACGGCCTTTAGAGACAACCAACACGCAACAGCTGACGTGCGCCTATGGAGTTTCATTGATCTGTTAACAAGAACTAAATGCCCCCCAGAAGACCGTCGAACGATAAATAGTATAAAAACCTAAACAGGTTTTTTTTTCGATTTAAAGTAACAACATCGGACCATGTTTTACAGTTGTATCTACAAATTTCGGTTAATGTCTTGGTTTTTTTAAGAATTTTTATTTTAAAATAATGGCTACAAAAGGATTCAAAAATTTGAATAAAATCGGTGTTCTTTCATGTTGAGTATAACTCGAAACACCTCACAATTTGCTGCTTACCTACTTTTGCCGCTGTCGTAGCATTTTACTCTGAAACTCCCTCTAAGAATTCTTTACATTGACGGTTTTGAGAAAGCTGTAACTACTTACTAAGCCGTTTAACAGTGCATTGATTCCAATCCATGGTTTGAAGCTTCCTCAAAATGGTGGTTGAAAACTACCCTTGACAAGCATTGATTTCAGATCAAGAAACTTGGTGAACGAATCGGTTGGAATATATGCAATTAACAGGAAGGAGTTTGGAAGTCCGGAATAAAGTAAACATTGCAATAGAATATAGGAAAATTTACTTCGCTAGCAAAACTCTCTTGTTCACAGATAATTGTCTGTTGTATTCATTGCTATTTGCTCTGCAAAGGATGTCATGTAATCGAGTCTATCCGATAGTAAAGCACGATTTGACAACAAAATTACGTTTCATCGCATTTACATTACAGTATAAGACATTACATTACAACACATTACATTGCATATTTCAGATGCAAAATGTCATTGAATTATAACTTCACTTAAAAAATAAGCCCCAAATCGTGTTTGAACATTTATTTTCGGAACATTATGGTATATTAACTGATTAACAGGTTAAAATTTGGTTATCCAGTATGTATAAAGGCGACAAAGATGTTCTGTAATTACTAAAGGATTAATGTTTCTTGCTCCCTTGTAGCTCCCGACGCTGCACCAACCAATGTCTCGGGGTTCAACACAAGTACTAACAGCATTCGACTTCACTGGAATATCCCGGAGGGGCGAATACCCGGTATCCTTCGTGGCTATCGGCTTATTTATGTTCCATATAATGTGAAGGCAGGAATTGCTTTGGGCTCTCAAGAAAACGTAACGATGAACGCGTCTGTTACCTCGTATGAACTGACAAGTCTCTCGAAATCAACGCATTATAAGATAAGGATACTTGCATTCACTGTCGAGGACGGACCTCCAAGCCAGCCCGTCATTATTTCTACAGATTCTTCGACAAAACGTAAGATTTAAATTTAATCAATAGATGATAACGATAAAAATTATAATTATAATAACAATAAAAGTAATTATAATAGTAGTCATAGTAATAGTAATAAAGATACTGATGATATAATTATAATGAAAACAATAAAAATTTAACAATAGTGTATTTTTATTTATATTGTACACAAGACAATGTGAGAAAATACTCGCTGAAACAACAATTGTTCAAAATTCATTAATTCATTATTTACCTTCTCACTTCAACTCTCTTTTACAAACCCACGTGCTCCTTCCATGTCATTATCCCCTATCCCCAGACATATCCTGCCTCAGACCGTAGCCTTTTAATATCTTAAAAATGATCAAGTGAGCATAAGCGGGTAAGTGAAGATCTAGAAGTTAGATAGAGAAAAAAAAATTAAAGTCTAAAATAATCAATATTCATCCATAAGTGTATCGTTAGTTAAATTTTAAAAGATCGCTATATAATATCAACCATTGTTTAATAGTAAATGTATCACAACAGAAAGAACTCGGGGGTGTTAAAAACTTTAATTTAAAGTAAGCACAAGTCTGTTCGGAAAGGTTAAAGTCTGAGATACTTTGAAATGTCCAAAGTTTTTGTTATAAGCGATGAAACAGTCTAAATGCCTTCGATGATGTTAGCCACTCACAGTTTCTAGCTTCAGTCGTGGCAGTCACAGTTGCATTCAATCTTTTCAAAACTTAATTAGGTATGCAAATAGTTGTTGACCTGGACTGGGCTACCTGTGGCAAATGCCCAAAAAGCCGAGATGTTTTTGACAACCGTTTGGCCTCACGCAGTGTTTCTGAGGGGCAGCCTTCTGGGTGCGTCTTTTTTACCTCGTGTTCCGCTTTTGCACAAAGTTTGCAGTCGTAAAAGAAATGAACTCGGCCGATGTGCTGGAAAACAAATTAACTTGGGTGATGTGCTGTCAAAGCAAAGTGCTGTCGAGAAATTATATATACTTGGCCGATGTACTCTCAAAAAAACTCCATCGATGTGCTGACAAACAAAATAAACTCTGCCAATATGCTGCTAATAAAAAAGTAACGCCGACGCTGAAATGAAAAGCATAAGTAAATCGACCCAGATGCATGTTGCGATGGAAACGCAATTTCTGTCATACTTTGATGAATAGCAAAGTCTTTTAATTTTTCAAAGAAAACTTGTTAAATTGATTGTACCAATACCCACTTCCACGTACTGCCGTTGTTGTAACTCAGTTATTTGCATTGCTTATGTCACTTCTGGCCTCATTTTGTTTATGCTTCTGCTACTCACGGGTTTTTTTTTTTTGTTTTTTTTTCTTTGCTTTTACTTTTTCATTCCCACTCCTAGAATGCTCGAACTTTCCTCGGATTCTCCTCTTCACTTCTTTTCTTTTTTTAACTAAGTAGATTATCAGCCAAATATCTTATTGATTTACTTTAATCACAGCTGCATCAAACATCCCTGGAAACGTTTCAGCACCCAACAGTACCTTGACTGGGTGCGAGATCGCGTGGGTTGCTGTCACCGACACTGACATTAGTCCAGGGGAAAAGACCCTCGGATATCATTTATATTATAACATCATCAACAATTCCACAGTAATCACAAAAACAGTCGAAGGTCGAAATTCGTCTTCTACTGAGATTAATGGACTGGAAAAATTTACAAGTTATGAAATTGCTGTGGCTGCTTTCAATAAATATGGAGAAGGGAACAAAAGTGTTGCAGCAGTTTGTCAAACTAAGGAAGACGGTAAGTTGAAGTATTTGCTTTGATTAATGCGAAGACAAGTTGCTAACTTAATGCTTTCTCAATATTTGTTGAAGGTTGTGTCATAAATTGGGTCATGTGTGTATATTTTATCATTCCCTGTTCTCTTTACTCCTTTTTCTTGATGGTTGTACACTTTCAACACATCATAATTGATGTTAGCCCGACAAGGTGAGAATTGAGATGATAATTGCTGTTTACGACTATTTACTCAAATGGTAAGTATTTATAGATAATATTTGAAAAAAAATGAGTTTACAGAATAATAAACACGAATAAAATGAAATCTGGGCTTTTAATAAATACAAAATGAGTTACATAGCTTAGGATTTGCTTCCTCTATTAAAAACTGGCTCTAAATTATCATGTTCACCATTTACCCTTTTGATTTAGCTAGCTTGTTAACAGATTCCTTTGAAGCAGTGATTGGTTTAATTTATTGTTGACTACTAAATCAGAATTTCGATTGAATATCGTAAGCCCTCTATCAAGCCTCTCTCCCCATCGAGGGGGAATTATATGTTTTGGGGCTTCGTTGGGGGTGAGGGGGCGCCCATTTAAGAGAGGGGGCTAAGTGAAAAGGAAGAGGATTTTGTCAATGAAGAGTCAGATCCTGAACTGAATTAAACAGTAGGCATTTGTGAAAAACAATCGTAAGCACTTGAAAACTGGACTTTCAGTGTCAAAATTACTTCCTATCTAGAAACAATGAAATAAGTTTACGAGTCTAACTCAATACCTGTAAGCACTGTTTTGTGTGCCTCAATAGATATAGCGGCTACATGTTACACGGGAGCGATTTCAACGCAACATTGTTGCGCGGAAAATCGTCGTTGCAAGTTGACTCGTGTAACACGGCCTTAACGGGATGAAGATTTACAGAGTTTACCGCATGTGAGATAAGTAAAGCCTGCAAATAATTTGCTTCAAGTCCTGGCGCAAGTGCATATTCATGTTAGGATTATTGGAAATGTTACGGAGTCTCGCTTTCGAAGAAGAAATTATAGGTTTCGCAAACTTAATTGCTTTGAGACATTATATTTATAGAAACTATGTTTACTGACTTGAATGTGTCTACTTACTATTTACTAAAAAATAAAGCGTATATATGACTCATTCTCTAATTGGATAATAAATAGAAAAGTAGTGTTTGTATCAGCGTCTAAAAAACTCATTTCAATTCCTATTTTGTAAAAGACTTATAAAACGGCTGTCTACAGACTGTGATATAGACACTCCGGAAGTTGTATTGCACTCGAGAAGCAAAGAGAAACACTCTGCATCGCTTCGTTTTCCCCTTCTAACGTGCATGTAACACAGTCGCAGCCATTTTGTGGTTTAACTTTCCCCACCCTCTTTACTTACTCCGTTATTGACAACTGAAACGTTGCATATTCATGAGACAATTTACCATGTCGATTCTAAAAAATCAATTTTCTTTTGTCTAAAGCTCCTGATACAGCACCCACAAATGTCTCGGGGTTTAGCACCGGCATGTTCAAGCTTAAGCTTCATTGGATTCCACCTGAAGGACCAATACCTGGTATCCTTCGTGGCTATCGCATCATTTACTTTCCGCACAACGAGACGGGTTCTCCACCAAATGTGACGACAGTGAATGCTCTCGTTACATCAATGGAGCTGACTAATCTCACCAATGCAACGTGTTATAACATCAGTGTGTTGTCATTCACTGTCAAAGATGGTCCTCCTAGTGCATCTGTTCTTATCACAACAGACGAAAAAATTATTCCTCGTAAGTTTGTTTAATTTATTTACTACAATAATGGTAATGAGTATTAGGGTAGTAATGGTCTCTTGATAAGTGTTCGATACAGAACACCACATTTCCTCGAGCTTCCTAAGAGAGTAATGCCCAATAACTCCCTTAACAAACGTCAAGACCTTATAAACCCATATACCACTGGAAAGCTTAGGAAATTTACCAAAATGTTTCATTGATTTCGTAATAAAGTTTACGTTTACGGAGTTAAAAGTCACTCAGATTCTTCAATAAAAATTGATATAATTTCCTACAAGCAACTATGAAAGATGACTGACTTAAATAAAAAAAACGGCGGCAGGGTTTTGATGTGACAAACGACAATGTAAAGTGAAATCTGAATAAATTTAAAGATTCAAATAGAACGTTTCATAGGCTTTCCTGTGGTATATAGGTTTATAATTTTTGATGTTTGCCAAGCGAATTATTGGGCAAAACACTAGAAGAACTTTGCAAGATGTTCAATAACGTTAACCTTCAGAATTTTTATCTTCAAGATCGAGGAACTAACAATCTATAGAGTAGATGGTGCAGTATTTGCAACCCTAGTGGGATAATCGGGCAATTTGCGCTCAAAAGCATTCTTACCTTTCGGAAGTTGCAGTAGTAAATTGTAATATATCCTATAAGTTCTGAATTTGCTAACATGTGCAGTACATTTGCCCTTTATAAAACAGATGAATTGACCTTAAGTGGCATTAACAGCTGCATGAATTGATTATAAAGTGTATCCAACAAGGAACGTGTGTTTACGCGTAGTAACATCTATTAGTCAAAGTATTTTTACTTTATCGACAGCTCCATCCAAAATTCCCAAACAACTAAAAGTGACTGAAAGCACTCCTACCGGATGCGAGGTCACCTGGACTCCTGTGAGTGCCACTGCTTTGGATCCGAGGGAAAAGATTCTTGGCTATCATTTGCACTACAAAGATTCGAAAGGTTCAGACGTGCGCACGAAAACAGTCTATGGACAAAATACCGTATCTGCTAGAATAGATGAACTTGAGGAGTTTGAAAACTATGAAATTACCGTGACAGCATTTAACAGATATGGTGAGGGCAAAACAAGCTTTGACACAACCTGTCAAACTGAAGAAGATGGTGAGTTAGTTATTACTTACCTTCTTGAGTAACCCATGTCTAGCCGAGGCAGGGTGGGGTGAATTGGGGTGGCGAAAAATGCTTGCGCAATTTGCTAAAGTACATTATGAGTATAATACTTTGGTATTTCAGACATTTATTAAGTGATAAATCGATTTAGATGGCAATCAAATTCAAAATGAAGGTTCTGACAGTTTCTATTTTTAGCTTTTCAATGCTTTTTCCTGGAAAAATGCAGTTTTAAATATGTTTTGAGAAAACTAAATTAAATCTTTACGTCATTAATACTAGCCATTTTTCTTTTTTTGTAACTTAATCTACCGTCCTAAGTAAGCGGCCATTTTGTTACGTCTTTTGTTGTGAGTGTTGTAAGTAATAACTCACCCTTAAACGGCCAGGGGGTGGCAGTACCATCTCCACCCCCCTGGTTTTATGACTTATTAAATCTGTAGCTTTCAAGGAATCAAAACGAGACTTGCAGAACCTGTAATTGTTATTATTTCTAAAACTTTTGTTGGCCAAGTTCATGTCAATCTCTTTCGCCTCTTTTTCTATGCTCAAATTTAGTGTGGAAAACACTATGAATCATTTATATAAAGGGCACAAAAAATTCTAAAAACAGACATCCTGATACACCTTGGTCGTGCAAGCAATACGAGTTGCTTTACGCAAAGCGGTTACCCCAAAGTTTTGCTTGTAACATTCATAATTTTGCCGTTATGATTCATTTTCAATTGATTTTCGTCAAACGTTGAAAACACTTTACCAATCGTTATCAGAAATATACTAGAACCGAAAGAAATAATTTTTGCCAGTTTTAAGTTTACGTTCAATTTATACCTTTTATCTTTTGTTAATAAGTTTTATTATTTGTTAAGTACACAAGAAGCAACACTTTTGCTTTGAAGTTGATTTTAACTGCCCGTTAAATAAATTTATAATTGTTTCCAGCTCCAAGCAAACCTCCTGAAAACGTAACCGCCACTAAAAGCAGTTCTACCAGCGTCAATATCAATTTTGGGAACATAGAGAAGAAACATCAAAACGGAAAACTCAGGGGATTTCGCATCAAGTATTATATATTGGAAGATGGTCCCGAAACAGCAAAAGTTATTATTGTTGACTTGCAGTCTGACAAACGAAAAAGACGTGCAACGGACCTAACGTACGATAGGCACAATCAAGAAATAAGGGGCCTGGAGAAGTTCACAACTTATGTAATTCAAGTTCTTGGTTTTACCATAAAAGACGGCAACTACAGCGATCCAGTTACTGTGCGGACCGCAGAAGACGGTAGGAAAACAAATGTTGTGTGAGATATCTAATTTTGAAAAACGCTTTATGAAAATAAAATTAACACTGGCTTGTGCAAAGTTGTATTTAAGCCAGAGATGTTATAAAACGAAAGAGGGGAATATTAATAGCAGGAGATTGCTAAGTATGAATTCAATTATAAAAGAATTGTGAGGATGTATGTGACGAGTTTTACAGTCACTATTTTAGTGTCATTCTAGAATCAAGATTTGCTTCTCTGTTGCAAAAAATTCAAATGAAAGAGGACTCTTCTGTTCCTTTTTTTACACCTGTGATAGTTATTAAAAATACAGTGTACATACAAACCGCATTCTTTGTATATTCAATTGATGAGACACCACTTGATTGACAAAACAATGAGCTGTGTCTGAAATTCCAACTGTGAAATAGAAACCTCTAAGGGCCTGTTTACATGAGGGGAGATTGATCCTAGAACTGGGATCAACCCAGCAGGAGAGTCAACCTTTTATCTAGTTTTACATGCAAGCGGGGCGAATTTACATTCGCTTTACATGGAAAAATGCCATGTAAGATAAGCACGGCACAAGGTCCCGAAATCGAGTTGTGAGAAGCGAGTGGCTACCAAGTAAACAAGTTTCCCAAATAATCCTATCAAACGTCGTTTACATGAGGCCGGAAACGCGCAGGAAAACCAACCCCAGTGGTAAGATCAACCTACATGTCGGCCAGGTTAATCCCAGTACCATGTTGATCTCATAACCCAGTGCAAATTTACACCGGGTCATATAAACAAAAAGCTGCTTATGTAAAGGTGAGGTTCATTCTCCTACTTGGTTGATCCTGGCGCTAGGGTCAATCTCCCGCCATGCTAAGAGGCCCCAATTTGCACAGAGAGGCCAAAGTTCTTTTGCTGTCTTATTCATAAAAACATCTGCTACTGAACGATTTTGAAAATTAAGTCTTTGATGGCTCGATACCAACTTCTTCCTTCCTTACATGTTTAGTAATACTGATATAGTTACACAGTTGTTAGAAATATTAGCAGCAAAATTTTTATCAAAGCTGTCATATCAGTACTTAAGAGTATTAAATTGAGCAACTTAGGTAGATAGATAGATAGATAGATAGATGGATGGATGGATGGATGGATGGATGGATGGATGGATGGATGGATAGATAAATAGATAGATAATGGATAAAATACTTGCAATTTTCAAGATGTGCGCTATCAACATATATACTTGTACTGCTAGCATATATATCGCAACATTAAAAAATACAATATACACAGGACTTCACTTATAACTAGATAACATGTTTATATTTTTATTACTTCGAATGTTTTTAACATTTACGCATGTTGGTCCCATACCAGCACCAACGATGCCCCCGGCCAATATAACCGCCTTCAACACCAGTTCTACCAGTTTAAAAGTCATGTGGTCGGAGGTGCCGGAAAATCACAGAAACGGTGTTGTTCGACAGTACAGGCTTTTCTACCAAGAAACAGATTGGCAGGTGGGTCCGCTGATGAATGTCACCGTGCCCACAAAGTTCTATCAACGGTCCAATATCACCAACAAGATGCATAACTGGACAAGTAGCCCATCGACACATGAGCAGTACTCTGTCAATTTAACAGGCTTAAACATTTTTAGAATATATACCATCCAATTGCAAGCCATAACCGTTGCTGCTGGAAACCTCAGTGAACCACTTAAAGTGAGAACAGATGAAGACAGTAAGTAAACCTTTTTCTAATTCTTCTTTTAAAAACTAAAGGGAAGAGCAAAAATTAAGTTAAAATACGGATAATATGTTTTTCTTGACATATATATAATTTTGAAACCAAGAAAATCCAGGTTTACCAGTCGATTAACCAACCTTACCTTCTACCTAACTGGTTATTTTTCCTTTCTTTATCAGTTGGCAGATGTACTGGAAAAGTAAGTTTTAAAAAATAATTATTGATAAATAATATCTGGCAGTTCTGAAACTGTGATTTATGTGTTACTCTTGCAAAAACAAATACGTTGTTCTGAAATATGTAAAAAAAATCAGTTTTTGTAAAAGGACTGGAAGTCCCAGACAATGGGAAAAATTAAGGGCACAAAATGCAATTTAACTTATAACTGGTTTTAAGCATTCAACGCCAGAGATTTTAGTTAGGAACTGTAATGCGTGAAATCTAAAAATTTTGGAACATTTACCATACGTACTTGATTAAGCCATTCGTAAACGTTAGGTTGTTCTATGCCTTTATACTTTTTTTAACTTTCACAAAACCGTAAGATGTATGGAGTTAGTTTGACAGTTCTTTTACAACTGGCTCTTCGTTAATAACTTGTAGTGAAATATGCCATATGCAAATAAGCATGGCAAGAAAAAAAATCTACCAATGATCTTCGCAATACATTTCAATGTGTCGCCAGTAGTTTGTTAAAGAAGAAGAACTAAATGAATATGCTAACAACAGATTTTTTAACTTTTTTTCCCTCTAGCTTGGTTTTCTTTTTTCTTTTCTCCTTCTTGTTCTTGTTCTTTTTTTTATTCTTCTTTTTCTTGCTGCTGCTGCTGCTGCTGTTGTTTTTGTTGTTTTTCTTCTTCTTCTTTTCTTCTTCTTCTTCTTCTTTTTCTTCTTCTTCTTCTTCTTCTTCTTCTCTTCTTCTTCTTGTTTGTTGTTGTTGCTGTTGCTGCTGCTATTGCGGTTGTTGTTGCGGTTATTCATTTTCTTTTATCCACCCCCTTATTATCGCTATTACTTTATTAACTTAATAGTTTTCTTTCTGATGAATTTTAATATGCAGTTCCATGCCTGCCGCCAGACTATATCACGTTTGATGTGTTATCGAAAAAAACGTCCCTGGTAGTATTGTGGAAGCAAATCCCACGGTACTGTCGCAATGGAATCACCCTGGGCTATAGAGTCACACACACGAGGAAGAAAGGGAACAGCACGTGGCCACTGGTGAATACAACCCTTCCCGCTGGCAATTTCAGTGTTGTTTTGGAGCCTCTCTTCCTTGACTCAAATTACTCAATCAGCGTGTATGGATTTAACAGCAAAGGCGAAAGCAACGGCACATACGATAACATCCAAGCGTATAAACTCGGTAAAGTGACAGTTTTTGTTTTGCCTAGATTGGTACTACAGTTAAAATGAATGAAAAAATAATTTACATAATGATTTAAGAAAGCAGTGCTGCAAATTTTAGGTTTACAGGAAAAATAATATAATGTGCAATATGTACAAAATGTGACGGGTTTCATACAATGCATTCCCTAATGCATTGTTTCTATGTGACAAGTATATACTATGAGGAGTCAGGATGGCCGAGTTGGTTAGCGTTCAAGCCTTCCGCCTCTGAACCCGAATTCGAGTCCTGGGCTTCGCATGTGGGCTGAAATTTGTCAATCTCCTTCGAATTCTGCCCCGAGGGTTTTTCTCCGGTTTTCCTCAATCAACAAAATCAACTTTCACGCCAAAATACTGGCTTTGGAGAATGGGCAACAATCCCAGCGCAAAGACGTTAAATTACGTTTAAAGGCTATCTTTATTGATACTTCAAATGGTTCATTGTGTTAAACACCAAACATTACCTTCTAGGATTTGTTTCGGTAGATGGACTCAGTCTCTTTGCAACGTAAGTAGTGGCACATATATCTTAAGTTTAACTTTAGTCACCTTTTTCAGGTCCTAAAGATTATCCTGTTAACGTGACTGCCGAAAACCACACAACACCATGGAGTATTGTAGTTAAATGGGAACCAATTCCAGACAAGGAAGTTGTAGAAAAGCTTCTTGGTTATAGGGTGAAATACCAAGCGATACTGACTGGAGATGAGGAGGTAGCCGGTCCACTGCTTAGCTTCACAGTCAGAAGGGAAGCTGTTGACACTGTTATTATCGATCTTGAGCCCTATACGCGTTACCATATATGGGTGTTAGGTTTCACACGAGAGAACGACGGCCAGTCAAAAGATACAAAAGGAGGTAAGGCATGTAGCTGAATGTCTATCAATATTCTATTTGCTAAGTGAAGCATTTGTTTTACTGCACTTGCTAGTAACTAGTAGCTAGATTATAATAATGGTGTTCAGATATAGTTGATAGTTGAACAACAAGCATGATATTTTCTGATCATTCGCCATCGTCCTAAATGTCGAGATAATAGTTGTGTTTATCCAAGTAATTGTAATAGTACCAATCGTGTGGCTTGCGTCTTTTGCTGCTCGTATGACGGTCGCCCCGGTCGCCCCGGTCGCTTGAACAGAATTAAGTTGAGAGGGACGAAACGGCTTGAAGGAGTGTGACTGACAAAGTGATACTTTAAGGTTCAACCTTAGTATTTCTTAAATAATAAGAAATCAGTCGACTCAAACTCTCTCCTGTTTTCCTTTCGACAGAAACTTGCCGCTGTGTCGAAAGGCTTGCGACTAACTACATAGATTTTACACCATACACTAGCGTCAATATTAGTGACAAGGCTACACCAACCACTGCACAAGATATGATGGGAATGTTGCCAAAAATCTTGAATGACATGGCGGTGTCTTGCTGCCAAACATGCATGATGCACAGTGGATCTGGCCGTTCGTATGTTGATTTCGACAAAAATGGCAGAAACACTGCAGCAAAGCAACCTCACGATACGGCGTTCCAATCCTTTTTCGGGGAGGAGACGGCTTTTAATTTCCCTGTTTATGGGTTTAAAGAACTGGATTATTACAAGACGTACTACCGATACATCCCACTGGTGCAATCTCCTGGGATTGCTCACATCATAATTATGGAAAAAAAGATTGAGGGCTCTAAGCTAATTATGAATAAAATATTTGAGACATGGCCGTTGATAGTGATAACACTCCTGATGGCTACAATTTCTGGAATGATTGTGTGGTTTCTGGTAAGAAATATTGCGTTCTTTGCAGTAATAAATTCAGTTTTACCGATTCATTTCTCCAGCCACCGTTTTATCCACTCATCTGTCTATCAGTTCAGCCAACCAGGCAGCTGTTAAGCAAACAATACCATTCAGTCTTTCACCCAAGCATACCCCCATCCAACCACGTCTTCATTTAATCCACTAATCTTTCCCCCTCCTATCCCTTCCCACCCATCCATCCTAAATTCCAGTCAGCTGGTCATCAAAAGACCAGAACAGCCAGTCCATATGTCAATCTAATAGCCCCATCCACTAAACCTTTATTTCCAATCTGTCCCATCCATCCATCCCTCCATAAATATGCCCATTCATTCATCCCTGCGTATATGTCTGTCCATTCGTTTGATCAAACTTGCGTCAGTCCGTGCACCACCCAACCAGCCGTGTTTCTTTTAAACAAACTGTTTATTTTATCTCCCCCATACTAAAAATTAACAAAATACTCCAAAAGGTTAAAAAAATCCAGACTAATTCTTCAACTACTATACTTCTCCCAAACAGCTGTCTGTATGTGCGTCCATGTTTTCTATCTTTTATCTGTTTTCCATTAGTTACCTCCATACAAACTGACCACCGTTCCTTTTGTTTGTTGTAGTATTCACCACTGTCAGAATCAGAATCAGTTTGTTTAAACACATTTTATAGGACATTTACAGATAATAACTTCTTCTGGATAATCAATTAAATTGACTAAAGTATGGATATGGTTTTAGTGAGGTAGTGTCTAAAGGCATTAGTTAGCCCTAGTAGTGAATTTCAACTTTATGTTTGAGTGAAGAATGAAAATGAAAAGGAAGGAAGGGAAAACTATTTAATAATAATTAAGCCTCTGTTTTATATTAAGGATTGTTCAATTTTAAGAGCACTACTTGAGTTGATGAGACAACAAGTAATTGTTTGTTTCTTTGGAAAAGGAGATTGAGTTCTTGAGTGATCTTGTAGCCGTGGGAACTTTGCCCCAGACTTTAGATGCTGTGAAAATGATGGTTTGTTTACCTACATTTGATCTACAAGATGGCATATGTAGGTTTTGGCGAGAAGAGTATCTGGCATTGTAACTATGGTATTCACTAGCGTATTTAATGCAGCTATCAAATTGTTTTGTTAGCTGGTTTAATTAATTGCCAATTATGGACAAATTTGAGAATGCTAAGGTAGAAGATGTTGTCAACTGTTAACAGTTCTAGCAGATTGACTGTCGCATCTCAAATCCCATACTTACTTTTCCTAACGTTTCCGTTTAAAGGACACGACCCGTAATCCGGACCAGTTCCCACGTGTCTTCTTCCGTGGTTCCGGAGAAGGGCTTTGGTGGTCATTTATTTCCATGACAACGGTTGGGTAAGAATATTTTTTATTACCTGGTTAAATGATCTCCAAATTGTTTTTGTTTATATTTTTTTCATGTCTAATCTCAGCCGTTGCCCCAGAAGAAAAGACCAACAAGTATCGTATCTCAAAGCCAAAATACAACCTTTAAAAATTCGACTTAAAATATCGCTCACTATACACTTGTATCATTTATTAGATATCAAGGTATCTGCGCGGCTACAACCGCCTACCACTTTTCTGTTATTTCTGCGTACTTTGAAATATTTTTGGTAGTGGCTAGCTACATGAGCTTTTCAAACTTCAGAAACTCTGCGCCAAGAAAATCTGTCAGCTTTTCGCAAAAAGAGAGAGAGCCGTCGGCCCTCCTCGTCTTGAGACCGGCTACTAGTTTAGAATCAAGAACCAGCATAGAGCAGAATGGAAAGAAACCGTCATTTTCTCAGCTCTCCCTGATAAAGGTCTGTCAGGAAAATATTGTATACACTCTTTTAATAATTTTGAATGGTCATGATTCCGTTTCGATCCAACCAAGTATCTTCAACTTTGTTAAACGGGAGGGCTTATATCCGGAGGGCTTATAAGCGGAATAAAAGAAATGTTTCGGAACAACGAGATAAAACGTATCTGAGAAACGAATTAAAGCTAAAGAAAGGAATACGGAAGGCTTAGAGTTCACAGTAGGGAGGCTACAAAAAATCTGCGTGCATGGAAAGCTGCTGGATTGCAGCTACTAGCTGTTTGCTCTGTTACTCCAAAACTGTTGAACAGTTGTGTTGGAAAGGAACAGTGGAATGGAACTCATAGCGTTGGTATAAATGCATGAACATTTGTTTCTTTCTTTGGTTTCATTATAACTCCACAGCCAATCTTTTATCAGCCTATAACTTTCGATTAAAAAATTTGATGTTTAAAAGAAACAAGTGAAGGAAACCTAAAAGGAACGCACTTATACTGCAGATAGGCTTAAAAACGGGGGGGGGAGGGGGGGGCTTGTATCCGGGTGGGCTAATATCCGGACTAATATCTTCGTTGGCAAAAGG
>JAOBYE010365313.1:0-14729 GCA_025403585.1 Parazoanthus swiftii
CACGACAAATGGTGTGATGGTAAATTCTCCCAACTGAGCTCCATTCTTTCTATATAAGCAGTTTGGGAGAATTTGGCTTTACAACTTCAACAGCTTATTCTACTTGTTCAATTCCTTATTTCTCATTACCTGTTGTATAGTTTTGTTTGAGTTTTGTAAGGAGAAGTTAGATGTTGATAAATTGCCTGGGGCTGAAAGGTTTTAACTACTTTAATTATTGTTTACAAGAAATTGAGATTCTAACTCATGAACCTAATCCAAATTCATTGATTTTCTTTCCTGTAGAGTAAGGTACTTCTTCTTTTTAGCTGAATTCAGCGAAAGCAGGAATTTGGTCCTCCACTGTCAGGTCAAAATTAAGATAGTTAAAGAGTCTTGCCTCAGACTTCACCTGAGCCTACAGTATGATTACAGTGGCCAACAAACAATATTGTATTCAAATGCATGTCCACTCTTTCCCCCTCCCCCTTTCCCCTTTTTGCTTTCTGACTTGTCTGGATACATCCCTGTTGCAGATTACATTGTTGACTAAAATGATTAAATGAACTGTTACTAACAAAACTCTTGTTTGGAGCATAATTACCCTCATCAGAAACATTTCATGCCAGAAGTTTGCATTTCCTGTTGATGGATCTTTTCCCTGCCAAGAAAAATTAGTGCCTGTTAATCTGGGGCAGATATACTGTATAGTATATAATTATTATTAAATTATCATTTCAGGGGGAGCAACCAAATGAACACCAATGAAATGTGAGTTCCCCGAGGGTTAGGGATGCGTTTCTCATGAAAACTATTAACTTTAAAGATTTGATAAATGGTATTTATTATAATTCAAGTGCAAATCTTCAGGACTATTTACAGTATATGCCTGTATTGCAGTTTTCTGATATAAGATAGACTGAATTACATGTAGGTTTGTCACAGTGTGATGCCTCGCCTCTTCCTTGGATCTACCAGTTGTAAATCAAGTACTATACTTAGCAACATTTGACAAAAGCTCTTCTCTTGGCAAATATAGTAACTGTTACAGTATGTAGTAGTGAGCAGGTATGGTCCTCAAGAAATTGTCAAACTAAATTTTCTTGACATTAGACTTAGGAAATACTTCAATTTCATTTGAGTAAATAAAGCTCTTACAATACGGGACATTGTAAGTTATTATTTAACAGCAGTGTTACTTTTAAAAGGTACACAGTTAATTTAAAATCCAATTCCCTCAAATCTCATGATTGGTCTACAGTATAAACTTGTCTATAACATGAATTCACTTAATTTTGTTCTGGTGTCATGGACTAGCCAGTTACACAGAGCCTGTAATTAGATACTATCTGATTACAGGTTCATTATCAGACGTGACAATGAACCAATCAAAATAAATTATGATTTCCTGGCTCATGAGACAATCTTTAAAAGGAAAGAAAATCTCCCAAAGCAACAATAACTCACCTCTCAAAAAACTGTGACATCAAAACAAAAACCCCTCATTTAGTGGTCATTTTTAAATAACAGTGAGTTATATTCAAATTCACTTCTTTTTATTTTTATTTTTTCTCTTAATCTATCAAATATTTACATTTGATAAATTGCAAGCAGGACTTTACAGGTGTATGTCATGAATACAGTTCTTTCTACAATCATACTGCCTTGTGATAAACATTTTTTACCAATCAGAATCTAGCTTTATCATCAACCAACTTTTTTATCACTTGTATGAATACAGATTGAGTTGGTTTTCCTGTTTTCTTTACTAATAACAATAGTAACTATAAGTATAAACAATAACAACAATAAAACAGGTATAAAAATACCTTCTAGCTACTGCCTTAAACCAGCAATCTTCAATCTACTCAATATACTCAATGAAAATCTCAGTCTTTGAAATGGCCCAAAGATTTAACTATACTTGAGAAAGTTATTTTGAGCAAACTGCAACATCATTTTCTACTACATGTAAATCAGACTTGGTATACATTCGAAACATTGGAAACATTCGTCTTTTGAAGTCTTTCACTATCAGTATTTCAAAATACACTACAGTATAATTGCATAAGGTCACCAGATGAAATGTATTGATTTAATAAAAGGGGTGCACCTAAGATTAAGATTGAATATCATTCAATAAAATTTTAAACTTGAAATCAATTGACACGGTTTTGGCTGATGCTGAACCTCATAATTCTAAAAACAAAACAGAAAACCAGAACCAAGAACATGTCTATAAACACAAACCTTGAAAATTTCATCATAAATTCCCACAATTTTCTCCTTTAGGGGTGTCTTTGGAGAAGATGGTGCTGAACCATGGTGCTTCGTCCCATCCATCTTTTTAGACCCTCGACATGGATGTGGACCGCATGGAAATCAAGAGAACGTCGGGCCAACTTTGCTCAAAATTATAAAGTCGTTGACTATCAAACATCCAACAATAAAAATCGTCTATGAACTTTCCATTGATTTCTCAGAGTTTCGAGGAAGGATCAAAATATTTGTTCATTTTCTCTGATTCAATGTGTTTCATTGAACTACTTCGTTCCCAGGTTCCCATTGGTTCACATCCGCACGCCGTTGGTTTTTCTAAGTTGTCCGCTGACCGGTATCGTTCCCGATCTCCAGCGGATGAAATTATTCCAGGTTATTTGCTCGTTGTCCAATCAAAGTTGAGAACGCGTATATTTTATCCGCTGTCAAGATAAAGCTATCTCTACCTTTTGTACCACCGGGCCAAGAATTTGTCTAGATGGTAAAACAAACTTCGACAAAACTTCCATGGTCAAGGATATTTATCTTTTTTTTAAAAGAAAACTGTGAACGTCCTCTGCCCGCGCACCCGAGCCAATATACCACCAACCAGGAAGTCGTCTGCTCAATAGACCCTTTGCACTGAGCTAGAAGTCACATGGTGCAAAATACGCCTTACTGGAGGGCAAAAGAATGTGCAAGACTCAAAAACAAAACACCATGCACTAGAAAAGTGTGTATTTTCTTTGCTTTACATTTCGCAGTGGAGTCAAGATTGCAATTTCTTTTGCCCTCCAGTATGGCGTATTTTGCACCACGTGACCTCTAGCGACTCTGGGTGCACAGCCTGGTCTATATATTTAACAACCAAAACAATTGTAGACCGTGCCTTATCTGTAGCTGCACCGAAAGTATGAAGTTTCCTTCCATTAGATATTAAATTTGCTAATTCTGTTGAATTTTTAAAATCTAAGTAAAACCATACATGTGTAATTTATATTTCTTAACTTACTTTTTTGCATATTGTGAAAAGAACTTAGAAATTTTTAAGTGCATGCGTTGTTTATCAACTATTATTTCACTCGACCGAAACGTCTGGCTAGAGTCCAGAAGCTTTAGAACTGATTGCAAGATAAATTCGGTGGTTGAAAGCTGCTTGAAAAGACCAAAATTTTGCCAAGACGGTTTTCTTTCGCTACCGTTTAGTCGGTATATAAGTAGCATTTGTAGCATTATCTCAAGCACAAGCTTCCTCCCCGTAAAAAATAACGTTTTTATAGGTAAAATTGTCATAAGATAGAGCCCAGGGCCGTAGCAAGCCTTGGAAAACTGGGGGGGCACCACCAAGAGCCGAAGGTGTGAGTCTTTTAGGGGGTCCGTGGACATGCTCCCCCGGGAAATTTTGAAAATTAACTTGTCTAAAAACGTGTTTCCTGGGTTTTTAACGCTATTTGAAACAAAATAAGAGTGTCTAAAACTAGTAAAATATGACAAGTTTTTCTCAAACCCGGAGCAATTTTCTGAGCTTGATACATTTGAAATACGGGCCCCCCCCGGCCCTACCCCTTGCTACGGCCCTGGAACCTCTTTCCCAATCATGCGCAAACCAAGGTAAAAATTTTGCTGTTGGTCACAATTCTTTTTTTTACAATGTTCAGTGACTATGTTAAGTTTTCATCTTTTACCTTCTCTAAAAAAACATCCTGGGGGACTTATTGCGCGTTAAAATGGATTGGGAGACGAAAATGGCACCCGTCATTTTGACACCCCGGCCCCTAGCCCCATATATACTTGAACCCGGGCTATGATCGCCTTGGATATTGTGACTTAAGGACAAAAAAAAGCGACTGAGTCGTAGCCGTGTGCATTCGGTGATAATAGTCGTAAAAAATATTAAAACGTACGTTGGAAGAGTGATGAAACTCTATTAACCCTCCCTGCCCCAAAAACGCCATGTGATGTATTGCCGAATGCTCCTAGCCTGTCCTGGTTCATTGTTTCCTTAAAAACAGGTTAAAAAAATTCTGTTTTTTTACATGTATCTTCGATATTAAACTGCACTATGTTTGATCAATTGCTTTATTCTTATCAGTACCAAATGACAGGAGAATTCACTTACTGATTAACCGTGGCTGGGGCTGAAAGCGTTACTGAAGAACACGGTCAGTATACAAGCAATAAGCAGAATCTTTTTATATATATATATATTTTAAAATAAGTAGGCCTTACTGTCAAAACATTTCGACATTAATTATTTTGGAAAGTCATTTAGCCGAAGACGGGTCACTTTAGGTCCGTCATGAGTCAACTAATCGTGTACGTCAATACCCGTACAGTTTTCAGGCAATTACTCGTCAATAAACAAGTACAGACACAACCACAGATTAAGGGGCGGACCATCAGATCTCCGGGGAGGGCGGGGGCAGTTTTTTTGTTTTTATTTTGGCCAATGCTGCATGGGCTTGCATGATTTTTTTTACACCAACCTTCTAAATTTTAATAGTATGACTCCAATTTTCTGGGCAGTCAGCACCAAGGAAAAGTTGCAAATACTAAAAACATCAATACAACATAATATAACACAAATAAGAGAGTAAAGCCTTGATTAGCAGTAGGCTGAACATTGGCCATGGGAAATTTCGGTAAATATTATACATCTTAAGACAGGGCCGTAGCAAGGGGTAGGGCCGGGGGGGCCGTACCCCCCAAGTTTTTTCCTCAGCAAATGTGTCAAATGTACCAAGCTCGGAAAATTGCCCCAAGTTTGAGAAAAACTTATCATATTTTACTAGTTTTAGACACTCTGATTTTGTTTCAAATGGCGTTTAAAAGCCAGGAAACACGTTTTTAGACAAACTAATTTTCAAAATTTTCCGAGGGAGCAACCCCCCGGACCGCCCCCTAAAAGGTTCACATCTTTGGTTCTTCAAGTTGGCTCTTGGCGGTACCCCCCCCAGTTTTCCAAGGCTTGCTACGGCCCTGTCTTAGATTGCAATTCCTGCATTTTAGGAGATATATCTTGTTCAAAATTTACGTTCAAATGTATTATTCCAGTTTGGCAACTTTGTGGACGTGTCATGTCAACAAATTATGTAAATGACCCAACTTTAGGTTGCACGATTTTATTTTTTAGTGGTCGCACTTTTGCATGGTTTTTATCTTAGTACTTTGCCCTGCACGATTTTTTTGGTAACTGCCCGTGCCGGCACTCCTCTCCCCGGAGATCTGATGGTATAGACACGGCATGTATATTGATTGAGTCACCAGTTACGAAACCTAAAAATTAATTTGAGTCTTTTAATATAGCTTTCTCAACACTAAATCAATATGACCTTAATATTGTAACGCAATGTTTTGTGAGGAACATTCTTGTAGATTTCAGGAAGGTATTTTGCCTTCAATAAATTTTATCTGGTTATATGCCTCGGCTCCAGCTTTTACCTAACAATTGTGTTCAAAGCAGTATAGAATTAGAAAGTCAGCTGGGGCGGAGATTAGAAAGCATTGTGTAAGTAAGAAATGCATCAATCAACCAACTCAATATCGGTAAGTCACAAGTTACGAAACCAGTGAAGTTTCCTGTCAGCTCCTTGTAGCACATTCATTTTTTTTATAGTTTTGATCTCTTTGGTTTAGAGATGATTCATTTGCAACTAACAGTACACAAATGGAACCGATTTTTTTTAAGATATTCTTTTTAAAAATAAGATCCGTGTTGATTCGATAATTGCCGATTCGATGCCGACCGATGAACAACTACTTCCGATTGGTTCCGATTGATTTCCGATCTGTTCCGATGGTTGCAATACATTAACGAACAATGTATTGCGGAACAACAACAGAGTGATGATCGAGATGTGACGGGGAGAACTGTGAAGTTGAGGGGGTGTTTTTTTCACCTTAAAATGGCCCGATTTGTCGCCATTGCTCGATTTGTCTTCCCAGTTGTTTTTTTATTGTTAGTGATTGCCTGTGAAACGAGCTTAGTTAAGATTCACCGTGCCTATCCGAGGTCATCGAAGGCAAAATTCGAATCGTCCGCGGCCCGGACAATGAACAACGATCGCGACTACTTTTTTTCTCTCTGCCGATATCTCCCTGATTTATCGAAAATATTTATCAAAAAGGAGGCATGGTTTTATTCAATTCCAGCAACATTGTTGGTGGGGATGTGCGGCATATTTCCTCTTCTTGTTATCCCAGTGGAAAGCGGACGCGCACTTCGAGAAGGAGGTGAGATATTTTTTGTCATTTGCCGTTGCCATATGAATGGTTAAAGTATCTTGTTTTTTCGTGAATCCACGACAGTTAATTACTTTTTGTTAATTCTTGTTGGGCCGCCAAGGAAACCTTTGCTGCTATACAAAAAATGTGAAACTTTCAGTGTAGAACAGAATACGAATAATGATTTTCAAAATCGAAGGTTTGTACACCTTTTGGCTTTTGACCAGAGGCTGATTAACTCAACTGCTTTGTATACGTAAGTCTTCAAAATTATTTGGTTAGCTGCCCATCGATCTTTAGTTTAACCCCCTAAATAGTTCACAAAGTATTTCTAGAACTAAAATTCCTAAACTAGGCCGTGAATAGTGTCAGAAATGAGGCTTCTGAAGAAAAGTGTTCGTATCAGCTTCGCAGGAACAGAGCATAATGAGAAATTGTCAGAAGGAAACGAGTCGGCGTGGGAACAGCTGCATTTTCATCGGCTGCGCATTTTGTTTGAATAGTTTGCGTTAGCCAGTGTTGGCGATGAGTTGTCATCCCAATTGAGCTATTAAACAATGCAATATGTGTAAAATCATTCTGTGCCCCCGATGCGTTTTGAACTCTTCCGTGCAACCTCATGACCAACCTGATATGTCCGTGTGTCAAGAATACCACACGAAATTGAAGAATTGACTCTCTCTCTTTGATCTTTGTTAGAAAGAACTAACAAGTCCTGTTTTATTAACAAACAGCATTGGGTCTTGACAGAAAGACAGGAGTTTAAGAGATTGGGAAGTTTGAGAGTCGTTTTTGCTTGTCTGGGCAATTTCGTGACTTGAGGTTTCTTAGTTAGTCATAAATATATTTTTTAATTATTGAATTGTCAAGATGTCTGGGGAACGTTCATCTCTGCATGGCTGTATGGTCTTGTTTGTACAAAATGGATAATTAACCCATAGATCTCTCTTGTCAGTTTTCAATCAAGTACATGTATGAAGTCCACAGACTCAATGTCAAAAGTGTTATGTTTAATACAAAGACTCCTTAGTTCTTACCCCCAAGTATTACATGTATACAAAATTCATGGCCTTCAATTAGTTTAATAACACCATGGCCCACAAATCTGTTGGTTCTTCATAACTTTTGTGGTTAAACCAATGATCTGGTTACGTATGAAATTGCTTAAAACTGACATTATTTTGCTCAATTTGACTAACCTAAAGCTTTGTTATGTAACATTTTCTCACGAGTGTGGATCAAGTTTCCAGTCTCAGGGCTCTAAATTGCTCCCTTGGTAATAAACACATGGTTCTGTATCATATGCATATTAATTTCTTGTTTTATATTCGAAAAATGTCTGACATAAGTAACAGATGTACAGGATCAGGTTTGAATAGCAGCAACTCACATGACACATTCAACAACTCTGAGCTGCTGATCATAAGTTTTCAACAAGAAAGAAAGTTTTCAATTTTTAAATTGATGGTCAAGACAAGTAGAGACTTGTTTCAACTCTTCAAGTGAGGTGAAAACGGAAATGTATGAATGGCCATTGTGTTTGCTTAGTTGCTACAAAAGACTGAACTTTGACCAGCTACATTGATTGAAGAACTTTCTTGGTTTGGGTAAAATCTGGGACTGGCAAAGAACTTGAAATCAGATCCTGAATGTTTAAAATTAAGAAATATAAGAGACAAAGAAACAAGGCCAGCATCCCATTCACACAACATTGCTTAAATATGTCTTAAAAATGTTTCACTAAACAGGTTTAGAAACTATTTTCCAATACAACAACACTTTTGTCTCCAAATTTGTAGCAAACATATCATAGCCGTTCAAGTTGAAATCAGCCCTGAATACTTTTATGTAAAAACTTGCTAGTTAAAAGAACTTGAAAAAATCAGTTTAATTAAACATGTTTATGTGTAAATGTGGCACAGGACTAAACCTAATACAGAATGTTGCTTTTTTGTTATAAAATGAGAAGTTCAAGGGCACTATTGAAAAACAAAAAATATCGATCTTTGAACACTGATAAAAAATTCAAAAGAAACATTTAAAATATTACCAGCTGTTAAAACTTTTATAGACCAATTCAATGGCTGTAAATATAAAACAAATTTACTTAGTGCATAACTCTAGTTTTTGAGTTTGCATTCAGTATGTAGACACATATTAAATATTTGCAGAAACATATATATTGTTGGATTTTTTCTGTTTCAAATGTCTTAATATTTTTATGTGTCTTTCCAGATCAAAGTATTGTCAATTTCAAACTTTTGTAAAGCCCTTTCATTCAGATGACGTATCTTTGTCTTGGTATTATTAACTAAAAGTAATTAAAAATGATTGTCGTTGTGATAAGAAAAGCATTTCAAAGTCGATGCTTTGCTTCCAAGGATACCAACTAAGTCTACCAACTAAGTCTACTTTAAAAATGAATTTCTTGTAAAAGTTTGCATACTCATCAGACACTATTAAAAAATTAACTATGTTAGACCAAGTAAAAATAATTATTTACTAGTAAGACAAGTTGTTTCTCATCTGGTCTTTTTTCAAAAAGAAAATTTATTAAATAAATTTACTGTTTCTTATTTAATTGAATATTGTGGGTCCCATGGTCACAATAACTAAAGTTTACATATGCAAACCAATGCAGCAGTATTTATAATTGAATTAAAATGATTTTATGTATAACTTTACTGTATTATTAATATTGGAGAGAAACTGAATATTGTGGGTCCCATGGCCACAATAACTAAAGTTTACATATGCGAACCAATGCAGTATTTATAATTGAATTAAAATAAATTTAATGTATAACTATACTGTTAGTATTATTAATATTGGAAAGAAACGGTTCACCTTTATTCTAACTTGGGCCTCTAAGTTGACCAACGTTCCCACTTGTCTAGTTTAATTAATATATACATTCACAGTTCATTTTCTGTCCTATCATGAAAGCTGTGTAGCTGTTGAATGGATAATAATAAATAATATTTATGACAGTACATGTAATTGTTAGAGCATCCTCAATGTTCAATGCTCTTGCAATACTCTTAAATACTGTACATGAAAAATAGGCAAACTGAGCTAAGCAGAATAAATAATTATACAACAATGCTAAAAATGAAATCTACACTAAAAACATCCAGCTAAATGTGAGTTAAAAGTCCTTGAAAAAGAAGGTTTTGAGGCTAGTTTTAAAAGTGCTAGTGTTTTTAATAAATGTAGGGTTGTAGGAGAGAGAGTACATGTAGCCCAGAGATTAGCAGAAGGGACAGAAAACACTCTGTGACCTTAGGATACAATGCTGCATTTAGGTGTTTAAGTGAGGTGGGTCTAAGAGAACGGGATGGTTGATAAATATTTAAGATTTCACTGATGTTGTAATGGTGTATAGATATAGTGTAGTTAACAGTGGTAACCCTGTTATGGATTTAAAAACATTGTGTGGCCTTGGTTACTCTCAAATTTTTAAGATTCAGTTATAGTAACAGGAAGTTATTGACAGGAAATAATGTTTTATCTGCTGTACTGTAGCCTGGGTACCCATGGATCTTTAAAACTTCATTAGATTTGTCAGTGGCTGTGCCTACAGTAACAACATATGAATCAGAATTATGGTACTGTAACTCAGAAATCCTAGTTCTAAAGGTTTGAAAAACTGGATAAGTCTTCCACCTAAGAAGTGAAATTGTTTTAGAAACATTTTTGAGCATGTTTTCCAATATTTTTTTTGTTTCAGTAGACAGAATAAATCTGATGGTAACTGAATAGGTCAACAAATAATTTAATATTTAAATAAATAAAATAATGTTATTCATGTGACTACCTTTTTTTGTTTTAGTTGAGTGTGTGGCCTTAAATAGTATTTGAAATATCAATTTTCTAAGTTTAAATTTCACCAACCATGAACTAATGTGTTGTTGTTGTTTTTTTTGTTTAGTGTCAGCAGATCGTCTCAAGTTACTACTTAGCTTTGCAGTGGGTGGTCTTCTGGGAGATGTTTTTCTTCATCTGCTGCCAGAAGCCTGGGCACATGTGGATCCTGGTACAATCATATCTGATATATATTTATGTTTTTATTATATACAGTTGACATGATTGTTTTACTGGAAAACTCACCACTTTTAAAAGTAGACCCTGGAAGCATGTTTTTCATAACCTCGCCTTCTAAGTGAGGATACAATTTTATTGATTTCAAACAATTTTCAAACATTTTCACAAATGAAATTACCAATTGAAATTAACTAAAGGCTTTCTGAAAATGGTCTTCGAAAATTTCCAAAGATTTTCCAAGAGTTTTCAAAAACAATCAAAAATTAATCAAAAGCTTTCTGCAAACATTTTTGACAATTTCTGATCTCCACTTCCATAATACACCCCGCAACCCGAAGTATTTTTTGTCTAGTTGAAGTATGATGCCTGTACATATATAATGTACAATGTACATGTATAAAGAACGTGACTTGAAGATATCAATTCATAATTTATTTATTGCCGTGCTTGTTTATAAAGTACTCCTTTTACCACTCAAAAATACATGTAAATCCATATTTGGTATCTTGGTGAAATATACTTTTTAAAAAATGTGAGTTAGTTTCATTTGTAGTCAGATTACTCTGACTCCCTTTTTGGCAGTTGAAATGACAGATTTATATTTGTCAGTTCCTGTATTTGATTTGTCACCAGTGCATACACATGTAGATGTAAATGAAGCAAAACATATTGAACTCTACAACATCACATACAAATAATTTATATTATTTTGCTTTCTAAAGGAGATCATCATGATGGACACATGAAGATTGGCTTGTGGGTCATTGTTGGAATACTCAGCTTCTTAATAATTGAGAAAATATTTGGAGAAAAAGAAGATGAGGATAAAGAAACTTCTGAAAAAGAAACTGAAACTTCTGAGAAGAATATTGAACCCAAGGTACAGTACGGCAATAGCTTTTGTGCAATATCATGAATGCCTCCCCCAGACTTCAATATGGTCGCTGTGTAGAATCTCAGGGGGGGGTAGTACTCCAATATTATAGAAGCGAGGGAGTACACATAGTCTAATATCAAGTAACAGGGAGATGCTTAGGAAGCTACAGGAATAGAAAATTTATAAGGGAATTGAATTTGATCAAATTGGTAATGGATTTGTATTCTACATGTACATGTATATAGGTATTCATTTGGCTTTTTTTGTTATCACAGATAAATTTATTATTTACATGTAATAAGAATATAATTTGGTCGGTACCTGTAACTACTGTACATGTAACTAAGCATATTTAGTAACTAGATATTTTTTATTATTACAGACTGTAATTATATTTAAATAACTGTTATTTCCATCCCTTGTCAATAACTTAAAAACTAAAAAATGTTTAATTATTAATTCGAATTCTTTTTATTCTTTTTATTCTTATTAATTATAATTTATTGTTAATTTTATTATTATTTTCATTATATTTTTTATTAGTAACTATAATTATTATTGTTATTGTTGTTGTTGAAGTTTTATTTTTGAGTGTATCCAGTGTAAGCAGGGTTACAATTTAGATTGTTGTAGAATGTAATGTAACTTAGGCTGGTATCAGGTCTGAGGCTATGTTCCTCTCAAAGGTGACCTTTTAAGGAAGCTTGTCATGAATATTTTATACTCAAACATACTACATTACAGAAAAAGGAGAGCCATAAAATGTCAAATGGAGAAATGAAAAATGGACATGTCGCAAACGGAACTGTAACAAGTGGAGATGCTAAGTCAATTTCTAATAATGGAACAATAAGGAATGGTTGTGTTGCTACAGAATCTGATGTTCGGCAACGGCAAACCAGAAATCAACACAAAACAGATGCAAAGCATCAAACTTTTGCCACAAAAACAGACAAGGACACAACAAAAGCAGGTAACAAATGAAGAGTTTAAGTGCAAAATGGTGCAAGTGACTTTGAAGAGAAGAGAGGAAAAACTTTTGAAAAAAAAAATTATACCTCATTCAGTAGTCACTTATAAATGCCATTTGTCAATGTATTACTTGTGTTCATATATCTTTATTTAAACTGTAAGTTACCGGAAGAAACGTTTGATAAAAATTTAAAACTACATGTTCAAAATTATGTTAATTTCAAATTTTACACATGTAGCATCCATCATCAAGTTGAACAGGATATAAATTTGGCAGGAGTTAGATTCTCCCAAAATTTATAAAGAGAAAAGGGGAGTAGCATTGGGAGAATTGAGAGTTTGATCAGCAGTCACATGATTTTTTGTCTATGGATACAAATACATCTTGTTTTACCCTTTTATTTGCAAGCATTTGGAAAATAATAATAAGTTTATTATACTTGTCTACTAATAATAATAATGGTGATACCCAGATGGCATTTCCACAGAGTTGCTCTTCATCCTTTTGGGGAACCAATGGCTTAGTGTCCCTGTCAAAGGACAGTGTGGCAAAACATGGTCACTCAGATATTCATTGACAACCGGGAATTGAACCTGGGACCTTCAAGTTACAGTTGGGAGTACAAGATCTTACTGAATGAGCTTATGTCGCACTTACGAAAATACTGGAGGGCTCAATGTACCACCTCCTTTGGGCTGATTTATTAGTAAACGTAGCTTGGCCATTTAAGGGTTAATAAGAATCACTTTTTAATCAGATGATCAGGGTAAGCCAGAGGAACACATCAAAGTGATGGGGTACCTCAACCTGATGGCCAATTGCATTGACAACTTTACCCACGGACTTGCTGTAGCTGGGAGCTTTGTAGTCAGTAGGAAGGTAAGACCCTGACAGTTAAAAAATGAAAATTAACTTTCTGTGATTTCATATAGTAGATATTCTCCAGGTGACTTTTTCTTATCTGAGAATTTAAGACAATTTTGAGCCATAAGTGGTTGAACTACTGTATACTAGTATCTTATTTTTTGTTTTACTTTCTACACTGTACATTAGATACTATTTGGAGGGGAAATTTGTTTTTTAAAGGGATTGTAGATGTTTCAAAAAGTTGTGCCCAAAAGTCTCTTTGGATATACATTTGTAGCTCAGGTCTGCTGTACTGAAACTTTTTCTTGGCACTTTTATCCTGAAAAATGTGACATGCTCTAGTGCCAGGCTCCCTCTCATATACTAACAATTTTTAGATAACAGTGGCACTGTATCTCTAACAAGCCATATTATTTTCCAAATGGTGGTACCAGGGAATTCAAAATTAAAATATTACCTTCAGAAAGTCCTTATTTGTGGACGTAACAATTTTGATGAAAGCATCTCTTTCTGCTGTGTAACAAACCCTTATGTATCTGCAAGCTATATTCGAAGAGCATTTTGGATGCATCTTAGGTTGCTTTCAAACCTAGAGTAATTGATGTCAGTGACTGCAATACAGAAATGCAAGCTCAAAGAACAAAATGTAAAATTGTTAAGGAAAAGTTCTATTGCTAACAAGGCAAACAATTTTGTTATCTCACAGGTGGGAATGTGTACCACTTGTGCTATTTTGCTGCATGAAATACCCCATGAGGTAAGATTTTTCCTTCTCTGTTGTCCTCACATTTTCCTTTACCTTTGGGGATAAGACCACAGTTTGTATGTGAAATGCAGTAGTATGTTCAAATTTATCATTGTCACTTGAGTAAAGACCAAGACAGTTTCAACTCATCTGATCATCTTAGGGCCACTTCTAAAGCTCATTTATATGACTACAGTATTTAGCTCGATTTGTTATGCAGAAGCCTTTTTTCTCAGTAATTACCCTTAGTTAGTATATTTCTCCTGTAAGTATCATCTGAGTGCAAATAAAGTTGTTGTTCTTGTTGCTGAACACTGTTGATGTTGTTGTTGTCAACCACTTGCCTTTATTACTTTAGTCAGGGCTGGTGGAGCAAGACGAGGGAGACTGGGGGTCATGCCCTCAACCCTCCCAACTTTCAGAATTCAGATAGTTTTTTTGGTTTTGAGCCAAATGTAACAGAACTTTGCTCTGCAGGAAAAGATGTTCTACACAGCACAGTTTTTTCAAAATTTTCTGGGGAAGCAAGCATCTGGGCCCTCTAAAGGGCTCACGCCATTGGTGGCAGCTCATAAAATCACTTATTATAATTATCATGTGTTCCCCCAACATTCCTGCGCTGGCCCTGACAGTTCCCAAACGGTCTTTCTAAATTTACTGACATACCTTCTGCAAAATAGTTCCTTCTTAAGTTCTTGATTTAGTTAGCTAAAGGGCATCTATACAGGCAAATTAAGGGCAGGTGGGTCTTTTAATCTAAG
>JAOBYE010365424.1:0-12731 GCA_025403585.1 Parazoanthus swiftii
ACTGATACCTTAAATCAAAGTACAAAGTAGTAAATTTGGGTGTCAAAACAATTGGGAACATCACCATACCTGATGATTTTAATTGCTGTTAATACCAAGTACAAATGGTGTGCACATCAACTTCATAACACCAATCTACGGAATAGAAGCGAGAATTGGATATGCTACCCAAGTGCACTATTAACACACGCCTCCAGGCCTTCCATTCAACACACACATACTGTTTATATACACACAACATATAGAATCATGAATACTTGTATACACATCAATCAGAATCATCACTGTACAAAACAACGACAACTGGTGTTCATCCAGCAGTAAACTTTGATCTGTCAGAAACAACTGAAACATGTACAACAAAAACTCACAAAATATTTTGGGAATATCAACAAGAAACTGAATATACCAGTTACAATAGTTAAACCCAATAGTATAATACCTCATCAACTTTATTAAACACACAAAATACAAACAAGGAAAAGCATAATAAATTATTATTTCAATCCATTTGACATCAATATATAAATAAATAATAAAAAACAATTTAATTACGTGATAACAACGTCAGATCATAATCGACCTGCCGTAAAGATGTTAATAAGGTCTGAATAAAACTACATGTTTTACATACTTTCTATATTACTGCATAACAACATGATAATGAATGATTAGCAAATAATCAGTATGCAACACTGAAAATAAACAAGTAATTAATTAGTATGCAGCAAGTTTCTCACACGTACAAGTTTCATTGCAATCGATAGAAGCAAAACGTCAGTTAGAACAGAAAACTCTAATTGTTTTCGAGGATATGGGAACAAAAACCGCTGCAAAGGTTTTGGGCAACGTCAACAAACTAAAATTATATTCTTCATTAAACAGAAAATAAAATGGCGGGACTTTTAAATACCTCTAACAGTTGGGTCCACTCCACGTGGCACGTCGCTGCAAGAAATCAGTTCGCCAAACTGAAGCACCTGCAGAAAATTAATTATAAAACGTTATTCCTTATTCCTTAGAGTAACTTTGAAGTTTCCATTTTGGACACAAGAAGCGTAGCAGTCGAGCATTCTAAGCGAGTTATAGTGACAAGAAATCTCAATCAAATAATAACCGTCGCAAGATTCTCGTGGAATTTTATTAAAACGAGTTATTTTGAAAACTTTCAACGCATAAACATAGTTTTACACCATCACTTGAACTAAAAAACTTTAAGTTAGCTCAATCTACCAGAACAGAAAACAAAATTTGACAAAAAAAACTCACACAACTTCAACAAACCTCCACCTCTTACCTCCATCTTGGTCAACTGAGTGTTTTTCCGCGCTGGCCTGGTGCCGACAAAGCCTCGCTTCAATTCTTTGCACAATGCAACCTCGTTACCAGGTTGTTTCCGGTGGGTTCCTCTTTCATCTTTTAAGGGGGGGGGGGGGGGGGGAGGTCGATAACACAACCAACATATACATATTTAAGTGTTTTACAGAACTTTGGAAGAACCAATAGTTTTATTTGAAAAGACAAGTGTATTCTTTTTCGATCAATGGTTTGCTTCGTTTCTGAACGTAAAACGAAGCATACCTGGTTGTATTGTACCGTATTTTCTGAATAAGTCTTTAGTGCTGGTCCATACTTGCCCGGTTACCGTATACATATGGTAGACTTTACCATATCAATACCTAGTTTAGCCCAGCTTTTACCTCTTTAACTAATCTTTGAAACCAGCAATCAGCTAAGTTTGCAAGCAATCCGTCTCATGTTTAATACGAGCGCGCTGTATTTTTCAGTGTTTGGATAACGTCGACAAACTAAAATACTTGCTTCATTAAACAGAAAATAAAATGGCGGGACTTTTAAATAACTCTAATAACAGTTGGGTCCTTGTAAATTGTAGGTCAACTATAGGGAACAGTTTTGTGCCTTTTAACTAACACTAACATTTCACGCGCGACTTAAGGCCTTGGCCAAACGCAGATGCAAGTCTCTGCAACTTGCGTTTTATTTGCCCTTTGTTTGGCCAGTGCTGAAGAACCTCCACTGACTTACAATTATCTACATTTGCAGACTATCTGCCTAAAGTTTAGTATGAGCATTATAAGCGCGCTGTTTTTCAGAGTTTCTGTTACAAATGCTTAGGTCAACTGTAGACAGTTTTGCACCTTATCTGTTGTCACATTAACTAGTAACCACAATTCTCGCGCGACTTAAGGCACTGCCCAAACGTAGATGCAGGACTCTGCAAGTCAGTGCAAGTTTTCACTTTAAAACTTGTGTTTTATTTGCCCTTCGTTTGGCCACTTATGAAGAACCTCCACTGACTTGTAATCATCCAAATTTGCAGGCTATCTGCCTAATGTTTAGTATGACCATTATCAGCGCGCTGTTTTTCAGTGTTTCTGTTACGAAATCTTAGGTTAACTAAAAACAGTTTTACGCCTTATCTGTTGTCACATTAACTAATACTCACAATTCTCGCGCGACGTAAAACCCTAGCCAAACGTAGATGCAGGACTCTGCAGGTCAGTTCAAGTTTTGACTTTCAAACATGCGTTTTACGTGCGCTTCGTTTGGCCACTGATGAAGAAATTCCACTGACTTACATTCTGTAGTGAAGACGACTTCCATACACCAGTTTGAACTGCTTTCAATTGTTTAACAAATTCTTTCTTCGTTCGTTCCCCTCCCCAATCCCCCATGACACCGATTGATCATTTTTTTAGTATGGTGGTTTACATTTGCAAACGGCGTGTTCTATTTGGAAATAACGAAAACACTTTTCAAGCGCTAATCATTTTTGGTTTAAATTTTGAGGACGTCTTACGGCAGAAACCGTCAGTTCGCTCTATTCCACAGCAAGTATATTCAGTATGTGTAGACAAAAACATGATTGAGACACGTTTTTCAAGTAAAATCTTTATTTCAAAATATATAGTGTTCATGCATTAACGATTTTGCACACAGCTGCAATATGTATGTCAGTATATCTTTGTATTTTTACAATTTACAATCTTGCATTAACTCGGGAACATCTACAGTGTAAAACAGACTCATACATTTTTGGTGACATGTATCAGTTCGAACTGCATTCTTTAAATTTAGTCCACAAACAGGTAATAATAATATTTATAACTTTTTATGAAAAGTACAGTAAAAAATGACTTACAAAACTGACAGGGTAGGTATACCAAGTTCTCTTGTCCTTAAGCTTTCGAAACACTAGCTTCTCGTCTTTTCTTTTACATTTTGCGTAAGAATGAAATATAAAAATATATATGAAAACACCCTGCAGTGTAGATTCATCTGCACTGGTAGGATAAAATTGTAGTCATTGGTTAAAATTTAGTTTCACAGTACAAGGAAAGATTTTACTTTTAAGTTTTCGATTCTAGCTCGAATCTTGATCACAATAGTTTCGAGCTAGAATCGAAAGCTTAAAAGGAAAATCTTTCCTTGTGTTTAACCATTGACTACAAAACCCCCTGCAGTTTACTCCCAGTGGTCTGGTGAGGTTTAAATGTTGCTGTATTAGTACAAAAACGTTTTTATTCGAATTTCAACTCCGGCCCTAACAGTACTTAAAGAGAAAACATAATTTGCTGCCGGTTCACTGCGGGTTTTTCTTTTGTTTCTTTTTTTATATCGTGGAGCGATTCCAAGCAAGTTTGACAATTTGTAAGCAAAAAAAGGGGGAATCTTAAAAAAGATTTGAATCCAGGTAACTGTTGTAGTTTTATAATCAGCCACAAACATCGTCTTTCACAAAGAGCCTAAGCAGAAAGCGCAAACAACCAAGAAGTAAGAATTATGAGATCTCAAAATCGTGGTCTTTGGTGGGCACCATATCCAATGATCTTGCTGCCGTTCGGCCGTACCCATAGTACTTTGGGGGTGGGGTCAGGTCCCTCGGCCCATTTCCTCTGTGAGAATGGACCCTGTCGCCCAAAATCTGCCGTTTCAGGATTCTCATATCTTTCATCTTCTGACCCAGGAGTTTCCGAAGTCGCTCGGATTCTCGTCTGCTGGCTTTGATTGACTCGAGGAGATCGTTGTAGGAGTCGTTACTGTTAAAAAAAAACCATAGTAACTCAGTTATAATTAACGACAACAACAATAACACTAACTATTAGTATAGCAACATTATCTTTTACCGCCATGGAGGAAGTCCCGATAAAATGACGGAGGGAGGGGTGAAAACTTAAGGGTATCATTCTCGGCATTGAGGGACATTTGGAAACTGTTTTATATTTATGAAAAGGTCTAGATAGTAAATGAACCTTTGAAACTACCCCGTTGTGCATTTCCATTTTTTAAACAAAATTATCAAGATGTTTTTAAGGTATCAAATACGGCTAAACTTTGGTATTTCATGATTTAAAGCTTAGCTATGTTTTATAAAACCGCAGATCAAATACATGGTGGAAGCGCGTTCCATAGATTTGCCGCAGCAACTGTAAATGACCTGTCCCAATAACTCTTGTTGCTTGATTTTGGCATGACGAGCAAGTTTGATGGAAAGAGCTCGTTTGGGCTGGGTTGTAGTGTATGTCCATATTTGCTTTACTGGTCACTGATTCACGGTGAGTCTTACCCGGATAGGAAGTCCTTCCCAGTTCCGCTGCCTTGCTTTGTTTTGAGCATGTTTTCCATTTGTGCGCACTTGAGATCTGCCTGAAGACTTGCTAACTCCAGGTGATAACTCTCCTTGAGAATCTGAAAAAAATTAAACAGTGGTTAGAGCCTAGAATAATTCCATAGTGGTTTAAACAGGGTGGTAGATGGGAGAGGGGTGGGGAATTTAGACCATGTTGTGGTGAACAATCTCCCGAATATCACAGGAAAAAATAGAAAATCAACTAGTTTCACGTTTCAATTGAACAAGTAACTGTGTTCTCATCCATCAGATGAACCTGAATTCAGTAAGAAGATACTTTGCAAGTCTCTTGATTCGTCGGAAACTCGACATTACAGTAATGCTTCGCGGGGCAACAAGAAATTGAATAACTCCTTTAACTGCAAACCAGGGGAAAAGAAATGGCCATTGCTCGTTTTACGACCAAAGAAAATGCAAATCACGCTTATCGGAAAAGCCTCCATCATCCTTTCCAAAGAAAACGCCATTTTCGCTTTGATTAGAAGAATTTCACACTATTTGGAAGTTTTAATAAAACTAATGTTAAGTTGGACAGAGATATTGAAACGATGCGTTATTCTTGCAAAAGGAGATGGATTATTACTGCAGAAAAACATATGTACATATTTTTACTTAGGAAGTCAGGATTAATATATTTTCAGTAATTTTTTCAGGCATGTCGGTTAAAGCGGCTTCTGTCCTTTTAACAATAATAGAGGGACGGCATTTACAAACCTTCATCTGTTCCATCAATTCTTCAATTTGTTTTCCTCGCTCGTCCAACTGTCCCTTCATCGCGTCAAACACAGTCAGTTTATCGCCAGCGTGAACGCGTTTTGCCTGTAATCGCAGCCGTAGTGTATCGATTTCCATGTCCTTGGCCTCTAACGCTAGTTTGTACGAGATCTCCTCCGCGTGACGTTGTTGCTCGCTGGATTCCTGTATCACTCTCAGTTCTCGCTCCAACGCGTCCACTTTCTGCTGCAGAAAACTAATATCGTGCTCGTAACGCAAGCGTTGAGAGATAATCCGCTGCTCTTTGGAATGGTTGATGCTCTTCTCTTTTTCCATCTCACTCAGGACTGTTTTCACTTCTCGTTCCCAATTCTCCCGCTCAAAAACGTAGCTCTGCCAGAAAAATAAGGTTCTGATGAGTACTTTTTAGTTACAAAGACAGTAGTTGATAGATATTTAAAGTTGATAGTAATTTAATTCCAAGTCTCACTGTGTCTCAACAACAACAAAACTAGCAAAATTAAGAGTGCTGGAAACGATGACAAAGCAGTCCTGCTTCTCTTGAGAATTAAAGTTTTCTTAAAGTAAAAAAATCTTGATTTGGTCGGTTAAGTTTCTATTCGTTTTTTATGTATCTGAACGTTTCTACATTCTTTTCTTTTTAAACAAAGTAAGTTTCTATTCGTTTTTATGTATCTGAACGTTTCTACATTCTTTTTTTTATCAAACAAAGTAAGTTTCTATTCATTTTTTATGTATCTGAACGTTTCTACACTCTTTTTTTTATCAAACAAAGTAAGTTTCTGTTCATTTTTTATGTATCTGAACGTTTCTACACTCATTTTTTATCAAACAAACTTGCTGATATTCAGCCTCAATGTTCTTGTTAATAAGAACATTGAGGCTGAGTTTGCCCGAAAAATAAGAACAAAATAAGAACAAACTGAGATTGAATCAAAAATTTGTGCAAGTGTCCGATGCGAAACTGTGTGTAGTCCTGCCGTACTCAGCTCTCCGATATCGCAACCACGGCATTCAAAAATAGTTTGTCTTGCAAAAGGCACTTCACACGTCTTGTGAAACAGTACACAAAAGTACCCTACCGAATTTTAGGCGAGTTTAATCCCCTACGAAACACATAGGCGTTAAGAACAAAACAAGAATATTTTGAGGCTGAAATTGCAGAAAAAAAATAAGAACATTGAGCCTGAGCAAACTGTTACTGGTTTTTAGTTAAAAATGAGTTTATGTATGTATAATTACACACTCTTTCTTTTTGTAAGAGGTTGAGGCTCAAAAAGCCAAAATTAAGAACATGTTTAAGAAAATAATCAAACTGAAACTAAGAAAGAACTTTTATTCTAACAAATTTAAAACTGGAACAGAGAACTGCAACAAAACAGGCAGTAACAATGTATTTGTTAAATATACAGACTACAGTTAAGTGTTGAGGACGATCTTTGAATGTGTTTATACAGACACTAGCCAAATCTTTCATTTGACAAATGTAGTTACTCGTTTTCCAATTTTGATGCAAATTAAAATCTCAAACAACACTCCAAACTCATTCCAAAATTCATAGCCTTCGAGGCATGCTTCAGTTTTAATCCAGAAAAGGTTTTTAGTAAATACACGTGAATATCAAATGCTTGATTGTTTCATCATCGTTTGCAATGAACTTGATGATACATACAATTCTATTTAAAGGACCTATTAAAATTATGGAATTCGTGGACTATATATTACCTGAAGCTTGCTGTTCGTTGAAGTCAGGTCGAGCTTCATCTCCGACTGTTTTCCATGAATGCTAGCCAAATCTTTCCTTAGGAACTCGTTTTCCTTCTCCAGAAGCTTGATCCTTGTTTGTTGATCACTGCAGCCTTTTTCCTTTTCGGACAATTCCCTCTTGAGTGATTCTGCCTCCGCGGTCACCTTACCAATTTCGTCCTGTTGTCTTGCCATGTCTGCGCATGCGTTTGTCTGCAGCTTCAGTGTTTGACGCTTGAGTGCTTCGTTTTCCTGGAAAGTTTTTACTAGACTGGATTCTGCATCACGTAGTTTGCCCTGAAAGTAAAAATGAGGCGTTAGTTTCAAACTTGTTTTCCGGCTCTGAAACCACTTTACCTGTAAAATAACTTTCCTAGCCTTGGTCACCAGGCACGACTAACTCTTAAGTTATTCAGGGCCCCGATACAAAGCTCAAATCTAATTCAATTTTGTTTGTTTGTTTGCTTGCTTGCTTGCTTGTTTGTTTGTTTATTTATTTGTAAATATATTAAGATCTATAACTATATGAAGCAAATATGTTGTTGAAACTGCATTGAATTGTAAAGCATGTTGTTGGTTTTGTTGAATTATTTTTGCGTTCATCTTGAGGTGCTCCACAAACCACAGGACTTGGTCAAGCAAATAACATTGAATGTGAACAAGTTTACAGCGTTAGCGGAAAGCTTCGAAGAACTTCACTTTCTTTCATTTGCGTAAAGGTTAGTTCACTTATACAACTGGATTTATAAAAGAACTAGAGCTTATGACCAGAACCATAAATAATTACCTGTGTGAGCTCCAAAGTCTCATGAATGTTGTCCTTCTGTTGCAGTGCGCTTTTGTGATCACCCTCCAAAACATCCTTTTCGTTTTGCATTTGCCATAACTCCTTCTTCAAGCGATCACTCTCCTCCTTCTGCTTTTCAAGCGCTTCTTCAAAGCTGATATTTTTCTCCCTCGAAACATCTAGAAGATGTTGCACGGCGTCGTTTGCGGATTTTTGGCTCTTAATCTGGATTTCTAACTCATTGCATTTTTCTTTTGCTTCCTCAAGAGCTGATTCAGTTTTTGAGAGTTGCTCTTCCAGCTCGCTGATGTTTTTCTTGCACGAAACAATTTCACCTTCAAAGGCATCCTTGTGACACGTGATTTCTTTGCACTCACTTTGCAGGTTGGCAATCTTGTCTTCAGCTTTGGAAACTTTGGTGAATAGCTCGCTTTTCTTCTCGTTACATGAGTCGTAGAGTTTCTCCAATTCTAAAACCTTTTGTTGGCTGGCGAACAGAAGCTTTTCTTTGTCCTGTATCTGTTGTTGGAGGGATTTCTCGGTGGCTTCCAGTTGAAATATTTGCTTCTTTAGTGCCAACGTGTTTTCCTATCAAAACAGGAGGAAGAACTTAACTTTTTCAGTTTTCAGCAGGAGGTCACCATAAGGGATCACAGTGGGTATCCCAATACATGAAAGGCGCATTCCTCTGATAATATTTTATTATTGTTATTTGTATTAGTAGTATTATTATTATTATTATCATTATCATTATTAATAGTTCAGTTTATTTTTTTCGTCACAACATTGGTTTTAAAAACAATGTAAGTTTACAAGACTAGCAAAGCAAGAAACAGTTGAAAAGATACGGCAGGGGCAGGAAACAAGACTTACGTACTAGATGTTGTATTCCCCTTTAAATACAAAAAGCACTAAAACTAGGTGAACTCAATATGAAACAAAAACCTGTAAATACAAATGGCAAGTTAATGATTTATGGCGGCTGATAAAAGGCGAGTTCATCCTTGAAGTAAAATCGACAGATTGACCGAACTCAGTTCATCAGTGATGTGTATTGGAGGCAGTTTTGAGGCCCGAGCTAGGTTGTTTCCGAGGTTGATGGTTCAGGGAAAGTATGAATGGCTGAAATAACTCTGTTATACCAACTTTGGTCATAATTATTACTTACCTGGAACTCGTCCAGTTTGCTCAGCGACGCCTTTACTTCCTCCTGTACCTCGGTCACGTGATTTCTAGACTCATCCAACTCGCTAATATATCGCTCTTTCTCTTCTTCAACAGATTTTATTTTCACGTTCATTTCCTCCGCATTTTCCCTCAATTTCCAAAGCTCAGCCTCCAGTGCCGCTTTGTCTCCTTTTGTCTCAGTTAACTCTTCATCTTTTTCTCTTTCAAACTCGATGCTTCTTTTCTTGAGCATATCCAAACGGCGACGGAGTCTTTTTATCTAGTGAAGCAGTCGATAGGAAGCAAAATGGTTATTCTACGAGTCATACAGTTACTATTATATAAGAAATGAAGCTTCAAAAAGAGGAGGAATCTACAAAAAGAGGCGGAAATCTGGAAGGACCAGATTATTACTTTTATAACTACTACTACTAGTACTACGACTACTACTACTACTACTAGTATTACAACTACTTTTTTTATTACTACTACTACTACTACTATTACTACAACTACTTCTTTTATTACTACTGCTACTACTACTACTACTACTTCTTCTTCTTCTTCTACTACTACTACTACTACTACTATTACTACAACTACTTCTTTTATTATTATTACTACTACTACTACTTCTACTACTACTAGTATGACTACTTTTACTACTACTACTTTTACTACTACTACTACTACTACTACTACTACTATTTCTATACTACTACTACTACTACTACTACTACTACTACTACTACTACTATTGCCATTAACGGAGACAAGCAAAATCTTCACATCTATGTGGTTATCCGATAAACGACTGACCTCATCTTCCAACTTGGCTTTCTTCTTCTCGGTCTCGTTTAGGTAGCGTTTCACCTCAGCCATGTCATTCTTCTCCCGTTGCAGAGATTCTTCTAACTGGGCAATTTCTTGCATGGCTTCAGCAAGCTTTCCTTGCAAGACTTTGTTGTCACTGAACGCTGACAAGCAAGTGCGGTGGAACGAGCCAATCAGATGACCGATTGAAGTGATCGGGTTTCCTGGCCGTGGACTGGGGAGAGGACTCATGTCGTCCGAGTCCTCCTCGTCCATCCATGTGTTGGAACTAAGTTCAATGAAACCATCGTCACCTTGGAGCGGTGCTTTCATCTTGTTTATAATATTCATCTTAGCTTGAGCCTCAGCAAATAAATCTTCACTATCATTGCTAATCTCTTGATCTTTACGTTCCAAATCATCAATCTTTTCCAACGCAATCTTAAGTCGCTCGTTTAAATCATTGTTCTCCATGCATGACTCCTTCAGCAATTTCTTTGTCTTCTTCAAGTCCTGTTTCATTTTATCAGTTTGAGCCAACGTTTCTGCCAAACAATCATCTTTTTGCACCATCTCATTCGTGAATAAAGCCTCTGTTTCTGAAAGCTTGTTTGAGGCAGTTTTCAATTCCTCGCTGTGTCTGTTTAAAACTGCTTCCGTTTGTTGCAGTTTCTCTTTCAGATTGTCTCTTTCTTCTGAAGTCTTCACATACTGCGATTTAAGTTTGACAAGTTTCTCATTCGTAGCAGACAACTCCCTCTCATTATCTTCACTTTCAGTTTTGAGCAACTCTTCAAGCTCGGCGACCTTAATTAGGGTACAAATATTCATTAGATGAAGAAGCTAAATGAGTTTTTATCCAAAATAAGTTGCCTTTGAACACTCATGAGAAAATAAGGTTAATTAAGATTTAATCTAAAAAAGAGAACAGTAACTGGACTAAAGAAAGCATTGGTAGACGAATTTGTTATCTACTCCCGAAAACGATAGACGCAAGTTAGAAGGCCTAGACTTATGCCTTTTAGCACAGTTTAAATTTCAAAACAATATACAAGTACCAGTTTACTTTTGTTTCACTTTATCAAGCCTCTCACTTTTACAATACGTCCAAAGCCTTCGAAAGTCTGAATTGTAACTAAGTCCCCAACCTCTGTAAAAACCATCCCCGAATATAAGGCTATTTTGGTTCGTTAGAAATATACAACTACTTTAGCCCTATTAGCTATGCTATTTTCTAAGTAGCTTGTGCATCACCATCAACCACACAGTCACCATCATTACCAATATCATTATCACCATTGTTTTTCTTACCTTTATCACGGCTGTGTTACATTTTTCTCGAAGATCTTTAACCTCTGTTCGGAGGGAGTCGGTATTGGTCTCTGATTCTGTCAACTGGTTTTGTGTTTCCCAGTACTTATCAAGAACCTCTCTGTTCTTTTCTCCCAAAGTCTTCAACTTTATTTCGTAGTTCTTAACTTCTTCCTGGAGCTCCACTGTTTTCTGTTGGTTTCTGTCCAAAGTACTCTTCGTGACCGAAAGCTCTTTCTTGGTGACAAGTAGTTCTTGCTTCAACGAAGTCTCGGTTTGCTCATGTCCCGCCAGTAACATCTCCGTTGCCTGTAGTTACAACAATTACAAACAAATTAAACAAATGCTAACTGGAGAATCCGCTCATCTAATTCAGCATTGTTTTTCCTGATTTTTATTGAGCTGAACTAAAGTTTCTAAATAGAATAAAAATAAATAAACATATGTTTATAAAGACAGATAACATACGAATAAACAAAGAAGCAGGTAGACAAATATGTAGATAAATGAATAAAAGAAACACAAACAAGTAAATAAATAAATTAAATAAGAAAGTAAAACACGTTTGCTAAGATTTGCCTATAAGTAACAGCTAAATCTGTCAGGTACAACTGACTGAAAGTTGTCGCTGATAAAGAACCCTCAATGAGGACGTTTCATCCACTAATCAGCTGCTTTTGTCAGCTAAACTGTAAAAGCTTCGACTACTGAGAAAGAACAACGTAAGGTTGATTTCTTTCTGAGCACTGGACGCCATACCATTTTATCTGATTAAGGCGACAGTCGCGGCTGTTCTTAATCCTCGACAACTTCACTCTTAATCAGCTTCAGCTATTTCAACATACACGATTTCAACCCAAACATCCGTTATATCGGTTATACTTGCCTCATTCATGGCACAAATCTTCTCATTTAGTGTTGTTTTCTCTTGGAGAAGTTCGTCGCAAGCTCCTTGCAGTTTAGAAGCCCTCTCTTCGGAGTGGACCAGTTCCTCCGTCAGTTTCCTCCGCTGTCTCTCGCTTGCCTCGTAGTTATGGTTGGTTGTTCCAAACTGTTGCTTCAGCTCCCGGAGAGAATCTTCCAGGCGTTTCATCTCAACTGTCTGTACACTTGTTTCTTTCTTTAGTGACGAACTTTAGAAGAGATAGTAACAAAATTTCTATAATACCTTTTCAAAGTTTTCAAAGGCGTTTTTCATTTCCAGGATATTACTTACAAAAGAAGTATAAAAGCAAAACAACCTAAATATGATTTCAAAACGTTTGTAAAAGCAGTGACTGAAGCCAAATGCTGAGACGGGGTTAAGATAAGGAAAGACGTCGTTAAAAGATTTAAAATGATTTAAAAGGTTAAAAGATAAAAGAGGCAACTGAACTGGACCGGTAGGTTTATAGGAAGTAATTAAGCGTAGGACATCCTAGGAAACAAGTAACACCAAACACTTCTGCTCTTCAAGAAATACAAGATGAAGGGTCGTGTTATGGGTTTTCATCAACTGGTTCAAAAGTTAGGACATTCTAA
>JAOBYE010365535.1:6166-18348 GCA_025403585.1 Parazoanthus swiftii
AATAATAATAATAATAATAATAAGCTTTACTTACATAGTGCCACTTCCAATGGCTCTTCATAGTAAAATATGAATTAACTAAAATTGATGATTAGCACATACTAGTACTCCTGACTGAAATACAGGGAGATGATGGTTTGATTCCCACCTTGGGTGCCATTTTTTTCAGACGAGTGTGCTTCTTCACTTCATCCCCTATTATTACTACTATTACCTCTGAACAACAAACATCTTTATAACAAAAGTCAGAATTGGGGTTTTGATAGTAAAAAAAAGCTCAAGCAAGCCTTAGGTGTCAATTCATCGTATATGCGGTGTGTGGACACAGGGCCCCCTGGTGGGAATGAGTTGTACACAGCCCGTGTGATGCGCGCGTGGGAGTCTTCACTAGCGTGTCGTCTATACTCTTCAGAGCAAGCTGGGTAACGCAATCTTCCACTTGATCATGACCTCTGTGAACTTTTAGGAAAGGAAGTATTTTCTAGTTTCTCGAGCTGTTCCTGCAAAATGTTGCTGTCTCCCTTACACGAATAATTGTTTTAACCAGCTTTTAAGAAAAAAATTGGCATAAGTCGAGCTAAATTAATGGTAGATAACTCTGCAGTATTTTTCAAAGACGTCAAAACCTGATGAAGTAAGTTCACACTGTAGTTTGTACCAATAATTGAATTAAGAGTAAGACAGTCCGACTAAAAACCAATTTACTTGTAAATGTCGATCATTGTTGAATAAAGACAATAAACAACCAACGAGAATAAGCATCAATTGTTGATAAATCATTGTGTTTTACCTGAAACGCCGAGAGTTTTTTCGACCGAGAGGTTCAACAGCAAACACATCAAAAGCCACATGACATGCCCGAGGATTTTCTCGTTGCTCTCGTTTTAGTATATTAAATGTTCCGATCGTCGCTTACGGCAATGAAAACATGGAGAAGGAATTCGACGTGCTGCACTACCTTCTTGCATAATTTGCATATATTGTCTTTCGTATTCCAAACAGGAAAAATTTGAATGGTTCCATTTCCTGCACTGTCACGTCACGTTCTTGAAATCCTCCCGCGCGGAGCGCGAGCGTTGCGTGATGAGTGGCCGCCAGGCTACCACCTGATGCCTCATGCGCGGTCGGATATAAGAAAATGGCGGAAGGACGTAGTGATTGGAGACAGACAGTTGACAACACATCAGTGGATATCCATAAACTGTTTCATTGATTTGTGCCAAACTTAAAGGCGAAGTGTGTTATAATGGCATCTTCCCGTGGGGGATGGAAGCCCAAGTTCTGGAGACCAGGTAAGGTTGTACCCCGTCCCGGTGAAACAAGACAAGTCGATAGCGGAGGAAGATCGGGAAAATAAGGATCACGGTTCGGGGAATGTGGAAAATAGGGATCGGGGAACCTGGAAAATAAGGATCGGGGATCGGCGAATTCGGAAAATAAGGATCGGGGAATCTGGAAAAGAAAGATCCCCTGCAGATCCCCCCGATCTTAGATCCCCGATCCCTATATTCGAGGAAACTGATAGCGGATACTCGACAGCAGCCGATAATAATCAATTATATAACTGCCAAACTGGTGAGCAATCAACACTGATGAACACTCCCGACTTTTTTTAGGGGAAGTCTTCCCCTTGGGCAGTTGATATTGTGGATTATTGAAGATCGTTTTGTTAGGCAGGGATTTCAATCATGTGACTGTCTGCTTTTTGGGACTTTGGGTGAACTTGTGACATTAAACTTGTCATGTCTTGGTTGATTAAAATCAGGAGATCAGTGGTTTGCAAACCAATTGGCAATTGGGATGATATGGTTAGAACTTAAGTTCGTAAGAGTGTCTCAATTTTCCAAATTTTTTCTTTTGTTTTTTGTAAGATGCAAAATAAGAAAGAAATAAAACAAAGAAGAATAATGAGAGGCATTTATGAACCCATGGTTGGATTACAGTATATAAGTTGTTCCATGCCAATTTACAGTGGGTTGGGTGTGGAACATTCCTAAAACTAAAAATTGGTGTACATCCTTTTAGGCACTGAAGGTCCTGGCAGTGGAATTCAAATTGAGCGACCAATGGGAGGGGAGGACTCAGCACTGCCTTCTGTGTACAACCCAAACACATCACTGTCGCTGAACCTTCAGAGGCAAAGACTTCCTATATTCAAAGTAAGACATTTACTTACACATGCATATTAAGCTTGCTGAAATTTTCAGATAAAAACCATGACTGACTTTACATTGCATTACGCTTCTGTCAGTGTTTTCATTAACTCTGAAACCTTGGCCCAAAACACACCAATCATGTGATATGTTGCTAGCTTGTCTTAACCTGTCTCCATGCTTTGCTTTTAAAAAAATGTAAGAAATATGCCAGTGACAGTGTTTAATCATTGACAAATAAATTATACTATAACTACTGAATTACAGCACCGGACCAACATTCTGTACTTGGTGGAAAAATACCAAACTGTTGTCATTGTGGGTGAGACTGGCTGTGGAAAGTCAACTCAGGTGAGAATATTATCTTGAAACTGAGCAATACACAGAGCACTTGGGTACTTGACTCTCAAAGATTTACTTTTTCAAAATTGAGTTAAAATATACATGTACTGAGTAGCATGATGGTTTGAAGGTTGAAAGAATGTTCAAAAGGTACATAATTTTATACAATATGTTATTATAAAATGTATTATGTACAAGTTAGAGTGCAAGAACTTTGACTTTTTTTTATTTACTTAGAAACAACAAACTTTTCAAGAATATACATGCATGTAAGCCCTTACAATCTTCATAGTCACACAGTAGGGCAAAAATACTGTTAATAGTACATACTACATGACTGCATTAGTGTACTGCTAGTTTATTTTAATAGTCCAGATTCGTATTCTTAGTTGCCGCTGATTATAATGACTACAGACTCTTTTACTCAGCCTTAGCCTTGGCTTGGTGTTGAATAAACATATTAAATAAAATAACTAACATCAAGATGAGGCTAGCATTGAGTAAATGAGTCTGTAGTCATTGTAATCAGCAGCAACTACAATTACAAGGATTAGGGTTTAGTTTATAGATATGAAACATTAATATATAACTATTTCTATTTTTATAAAATTTACATGTATAGTTAGTAACATTCCATATATTAAATATAAATGTGAATGTACATGAATTGTATAGACAGATGGACAGACAGACAGACAGACATACATGTATGTACCGTAATTCTTATTCTATTTTCTAATCAGTTTTCATTTCTCTTTCAGATCCCTCAGGTGATGTCAATTATTCTTGCTTTGTTCCTGTGAATTTTACAGTTATCTGCATACCAGTAAGTTGATCTTTATTGGCTCAAAGCTAACATACACAGCTCTGTTCTCCTGGATAGTACAGTACCTGCATGAAAGTGGATGGACATCAAATAGTATTATTGGTATCACTCAGCCTCGCCGAGTTGCAGCAGCAACAGTGAGTATTACAAATTATTATTAATACTGTATTATTATTACTATTATTTTTCTTTCACTAACTTGGGTATCAAGTCTAGGTGTTAAGGAGTATTCAGAATTAGGGGCCTAGAGGTTAATTTCCAGAGGTATCTACACCTCTAGCCACCTCTGGACACTGCCAGATATTATGGTTTGACAGTGACAAGACTATTATGTACAGTACACACTTCTTATTAGCTGAGTGCGAGGTCCATATGGCAAGTTATGGACCGAGTTTTTTCCTTCCTTTTATGGCCCAAGTGCGAAGCGAGCAAAAGGAAAAAATGAGGATCCATAACTTACCAAATGGACTGAGCAAACAAGGCTAATAAGATAATAATGTTTATTATATGGCTTTGGTGATTATTTGAAGCAAGTGAGGCTGTGAAGACAGCCACTCCAGAACTAGAGGTCCATATAGCTACCTACGGATCTCAAATTGACCAATCACAGCACATAAAATTGGTCAACCGTATAATAAAGTAGGGTATATGATATGATAGGGTAACGTGTTGTGTAAATAAGGATAAAATATGATACAAAACAGTGTGGTACAGTTTCTGTGTTGTATGGTTTGACAAGGTTGTGCTCATGGTAAAAATACTAGGTTTGTTACATTAGCAGGTGGTTGATAAGACAGATAGTGTTGAGTGTGTATGGTGTACACATGGTTTGTGTATTTGTTATATTTTGACAAGTCTAGTAACTGGAATGTATGACTTCATCAATATCTGTGCACATCTTTACTCAGAACATGTCAATTATAAAAGTAAGTCTGAATGTTTGTTATAAGTGCAGTCAGGTACCTTATGGTACACTGTGCATAAACAAGACAGCTCCACCATGAGTTGCTTTCGGGCTTCCGTTGTAACTTATACATGTAGGTATCAATGAGAGTTGCCGAGGAAAGGGGATCATTCATTGGCGAGGAAATTGGATATTGTGTTCGGTTCGATGACTGCTTTGACCCCAAGGCTACACGAGTCAAGGTGAGCATTTGTGATTGATGGCCTGGTGACTCTTTTCAGTTGTGTAGCTGGTACTGCTTTCAAATCGTTATCCATTTTCCATCTATGTAAATAATTTTTGATACTGTGTTGGTTTCTCTAAAGCATCAAACATTAGCTTAGCTGAACTCACATACATCTCACTTGAAAGCAGATAATTGTCTTAGTCACTTTTTCAGAACTATGAATCACTGTACAGTCATGCATATAAGTTAAGTTACAGTGAGCATTCTTTTCCTGAACTTTTCAGTTCATGACAGATGGTATCCTTGTGAGAGAAATGATGGGTGACCCCTTGCTGTCCAGATACAGGTACAGTGACTAGGGTGAGGTGTATTAGGCAAATTGAGAGAAAATTAAGGGATCTGTTTGGTAAGTTAAGCAAATAAACCCTTCTTTTTGCCTCAATAGAAATCCTCTCTTCTTTATCTAACATAATTATTCCATAGTGTATTATATCTTGAGAATTAATCAGTTTAGTTCCATGCGCGTGTGTGATATCAGGTGGTGCAACTCCCTTCTCAAGTTCATGGCCTCCATAGACCTTGGATTGTTTTATGGCATCAGAAAATCACCTTGATTTGGAAGTTGTTAAAATGCCAACGATTTCAGTAAACAAAAACTTTTACTAAGTTGTTGAAGTTAGTGTTTTGATATGTTTTCAAGAGGAAGGCATTGTGGGTCGATTTGCATCAGTTAGAGTGAGGGGAAATTCACCAGTGTCTTACAAGTAGAAGTGAGAATCTGCACAAGAGAAAGCCTGGAAACTAACCCCTGTTTATCTCCTTACATGTCTGTCAATGAATTTCTTGAGACAGGTTGAGAATGATCGACTGTTGAGACAAATCACAGTATTTGTAAACGAATTTAGGACAAGTTAAATGCCTCGTGGGATGGGGTTGACTTTTTGACTGAGTCGAATCTTGCAAGTGTTCAAATGCCTGATGATAGTGCTTTGTGGATACACAATTTTCAAAAGTGTTTTGAATATGAACAGGAAATTTGAACATACTCTCACATGTACCTTACCTTACTAGCAAGTAAGTGATTTTGTCCATTTCATCCACTGGATAGTGCACCCTCTGACCAAGTTCCTGGTTCAGATGATCCTGAATGGAATAAAATCAGTGTTCTCATATTTCCTTATTGTTTTCTGTCACTTCACAACTTGTTTTTCAGTGTGATTATGTTGGATGAAGCTCACGAGAGAACTCTTTACACTGATATTGCTTTGGGACTCCTAAAGAAGGTAAATATATGTGTTCTGTACAAATGTGCCTAGTACATCCGTGTACCGGTACATCCTAGGTAACGATCAGTCCGTTTGTGGTTTGTGCATCCACCAAGTTCATCAACGTAGAGTGATCATCCCAGATTTTGACAGTTAATGAGTCGGTTGGTTATGCAGCGAAAATTAGTCATACACTCTTGGACGAAGTGTATTTTTCCCGAGGCGAGGTTTACACTATTGTCATGGTGCTATCCACACTAATGCCACATGCACAGTGGTGACAATTGACACTAGTGTGACAACGATGGCAGAGACAGTAATGTGACAGCGGTGTACTTAGCAGTGGCCTGATAGCTCTGTGGCAGCGATGTTAGCAACATTAGTGTGACAGCCATTTACATGTAAACTGACAACTCTGCAACAACAGTGGTAAGGCTGTAACATTACCGTATACGCTAGTGTGGTGGTGGTGACACGGACAACGTTGTGACAGCGGTGACAACTGACAGCGCGGTGACACTGATAACGCTGTAACATTACTATGTACGCCAATGTGGTGGTGGTGACAACTGGCAGCGCTGTGGTAGCGATGACAGTGATAACGATCTAACATTGCTGTGTACGCTAACTTGTGTTATGGTGGTGACAACTGACAGTGCTGTAACAGCGGTGACAAAATCTTGATAACACTATGACAGCGATGTCCACACTGCTGTGACACCAGTGATAACTAACCGCGCTGCGACGTCAATGTTCACAATCGTGTGGCAGCGCTGCCAGCCGGTTGCCATCACTGTCACACTAATATGCACATCGTTATCTGAGCGCTGTCACTATCACTGCTGTACGGCTATTTTTTTACCGACCGACTGACTAACCTTATCTTGGCGATCAGAAATGAGTGGTGTAAAATGTAAAAAAAGCCTAATCTAATCTAAGTATTATTCTATTTAATTCCACATTAGATTATGAAGAAACGGAAGGATCTGAAGATCATAGTTGCATCAGCTACGCTGGATGCTGAGGTTGGGCTTTGAATTGTAAAAGAGATGTTAGATTTCTATAGTGTCTACTGCCTATACAGAATGTTTGGATTTTACCCGGTTTAAGCCATTTTATTTTATTTCTTAGATGTTTAAAGATTTCTTCAATTGCAATGTCACAGGGGATAAGAGGTAAGTCTTAGTTTTATTCTCACCGATTCTCACTCTGCAGATCAAGAGAGATTTGGCAAAAACAATCTAATTTTAAATATACTGTAACACCCAGACATACATACGCTGTGCTCATTCACCGTTTGTAATGTGCATTAGCAAAGACACCGCGGCAATCCTGACTGTTGAGGGAAGAACTTTTCCTGTGGAGGTCAATTACACTTTAAGGTGAGTTCTATTGCATTATAAAAGAGTTGTTTCAAAATGATTTTGATCTTAACTGATCTAAAACTCTTAAGCGATATCAAAATTTCTAAAGTAACTCCCGCACTTCGACCAAGCAGACAAACTGACCGTTTTTGTTTGCTACTCAGCCCAGTGGCAGATTATGTGAAGTGTACCGTTGACACAGTGATGGGAATTCACCAGGAGGAAGGTCAGGGGGATATTCTCGCTTTCCTCACCGGACAGGTACATCCTATCACTGCAGCTCACTTTTGCAGTCGTTAGGTCATCAGTGGTGTCAGTCTCTTTTCTTCATACGGGTTATTATTCACCTCTTTAAAATGTTGCCCAAAATACACTATTTTTTACCAACCCAGATTACAACGTATTTTAATTTTAGTATAAAAGTTAATGCTCAATTATTTTGCACGCACTATTGCCAGTGGTATAAAGCTCGACATTGATTGATTTCGCTTTTTGCCATCTTCCTATTAGAACGATACAATTTTTCTTGTTTAAGTGAACATTACCAACTTGGGTAATAACAGCGTATTTGCACTGTACAGGTCTAAACCGCATTTTTTGGAAACAGTCACTCGTGCCAGGTCTGATACCTGAATTTGTGTATTTTTCTACGTTGTTGTGCACTGACCTACGGCCCGCGAAAGTTGAACTAAAAATAGCTATATTTGTTAAGCTGTTTGTTGAGTTCATCAGTGGCTATTTTAAGAGCTCTTTGCTTTTTGGAAAAACTTGACATTTCCTTTCACACACATGTGTTGACGGAATTCAATTGGCTCTCACACTTTTGGCACATTGTTGCGCGCAGTGTGGAAATTGCACCGTTTGTCAGCTCGTTGAAGTTACAGGTTAATGCATGTAATATTGCAGAGGTAGAATCCCGTTCTAGTTCTACAACATTGCACGTAACGTTTTCAGGAGCTGACACTGTTACTGTAACCATTGCGTGCAAGTGACTCGAGATTGGGATATTACATGTTACATCACTCATAGTATTGTAGTGTCGGTGTTTAAGTTTCAGGTCCATGCTAATAGACACTGAAAAGCGTTTTGATTGCTTTAATATTTACAGGAGGAAGTGGAGTCTGCCGTCTCCCAACTGATGTAAGTACATGCAAGGCCCACCTTGCGTAACAACTTCGACTGACTTCGTTAAAGTGTAGATTCATCTGCACTGGTAGGATAAAATTGTAGTCAATCAGAATGAATAGTTAAACTTTAGTTTCACAGTACAAGGAAAGATTTCACTTTTAAGCTTTCGATTCTAGCTCGAATCTTGATCACAACAGTTGTAGTCACGCTGTCGTGGTTTTTCAACCTTCGACACACGTGACCACAGATCAGACCGCAGGTCAGTTTTTCCAACAAATACATGGCGCTCCGATGGGCTCTCTAGTTTCGCCACCCATCTGCAATGCTTTCATGGAGCATCTCGAACAAATGGCCATCAAGTTCTCGACTAATCCCCCTTCGTGGTGGTTGCGATATTTAGACGATACTTTCTGTAAACTGAATAAAGAACACGTAACGAAATTCATCGAACATCTCAAACTCCATGGATCCCAACATCCAGTTTACTTTCGAAAGTGAGGTGGACGGTTCTCTACTCTTTTTAGACGCTATTACCATCAGACAAGAGGATGGATCGTTGAAGTTCAAGATATATAGGAAACCCACCCATACCGACTAATACTTGAATTGGAACCAACCACCCCGTGCAACATAAGTTGAGCGTAGTAAGCTCCTTGCACCACCGGGCAGAATCAGTCGTTACTGATATGAAAGACAAAGAAGAGGAGTTAACCTACGTCGATTCAGCCCTCAAGACCTGCGGGTACCCGGACTGGGTTCTCAAACCACGACATAAGACCTCCCACCAAGAGGAGGCGCAGCAAGACCAAGCCGTCCGGCGGCGTACAAATAAAAACCCCGTCTCCCTCCCCTACATCAAAGGTTCATCTGAGGAACTTAGGCGCTTTTTCAAGTCACATGGGGTTGAGACAAATTTTAAGCCTTTCAGCTTACTGCGACAACTGGTATGCGCACCTAAAGACCTTACTAAGAAAGGAGATATTGTGGGCTCTATCACACTAGCTGCACTGGCTCTACAGGAATTGAATGTGACTCGACCTACATTGGCGAAACGGGACGGTCCCTTAAAAAGAGAATTTCTTAGCATTTACGACCCAGCTCAGCAAAGAAATCAGAAGTCGCCACACATATCCACAAGGACTGTAAGGACCACCAAGTCTCCATGAATAACGTCGAAGTTCTCGGCATGGAGCAGGATTGGCACAGACGTGGAATCCGAGAGGCTATCTACATTCGAGTTAACAGACCAGACCTCATCCGCGACCAGGGCAGACATCAGCTTCACCACTCAGGACTGGGACCACCTTCTGTGGTCAAGTGTGTCGGAGGTTGACAAACCACGACAGCGTGACCACAACTATTGTGATCAAGATTCGAGCTAGAATCGAAAGCTTAAAAGTAAACTCTTTCCTTTCCACTGACTACAACTTCGAACTTCGACGAACGCTGGAAATTTTGACGACAGTCTGCTCTAGAAACTAACTGTTCTGACGGCTATCACGCTGAAAGCGTCTTTGTCATGAACACAAGATTGTGTGCCGGTTATTTTTATCTTGTAAGCCGAATTACATGGCTAAAAAGTTTTTGGCTTTACTTACGTTCAAGGTACTAATCACCAGCAATATTTCTGCTAATCAGTGACCTGGTGTCCTTATCGGACAATGCCAAGTTTGGAGTATATTTATATTTATTTTAAATACTAATTCTAGCAAACACTACATCAAACTCGGATCCTCTTATATATACACATTCTTAGAATATGAGCAAATAAGCAACACATCAATACAACACCCCCTGAAATCAACTAGTTTTTTTGTCAATACCGTACCAATAGAGAAAGAGCCCGGATGCAGCCCAAGGGATCACAGTACCTTAAAGTACTTCCCATGTACAGCGGTTTGCCCCACTCAGAACAGGTAAGTTGGCTTCTGGTAACCTATAATGCGTAAAACTAGTTAACTGGGATACAACTTGTTTTTATTCTCGCTTTACTGTAAAGACTTACGAAATCTTCAAATCGAGTTTCGGGGCAAGTAATGTATAACGGATAGTCTCAGATTGATGCTGATTTATTCTCGACAATGATAAGAACTGCAGTCATTCACGATCGCCAGCATTGGTCGCAACCAAAGAATCTGTTGTTGTTTTTGTCTTAAATGTTGTTTGTTAATGAGAAAGTATGGCTTCAAAGTCAAGTGTCTTTTCTTGCAGATGGAAGTTTTTAAACCTACCCCGTCAAGGACGAGAAAGGTGCGCTTTTGTTGACGATTCTTAGTACTTCTCAAGGTTGCCGGATCCATTCCCTTTTCACTGTTAACTTCTAGTTGATTAACAGGATTTGACATTTTTGGATACGAAAGAAAACACATGTACGTTGTCGATTTTCTAAGAACAACTAACATGTAAACGAGCAAGACCTTTGGAAAAGTCCTTATTAGAATCAATACGTTATTTGAAAGGGCAGTACAGTACTGCTTATAGTATGAGGTTGCTTTGAAAAAATAATGTTTAGTGACTAGATTTGTCAGGATTTGAAAATGATACAAAAAAAGAAAAACAAACCGAATAAGCAAGGGTCTAGTTAATTTAATTTACAGTTCTTCGAATGCGCATTTTGCATGACTTCAATGCGCTTACAGTTGGAAAGTGAAACGAAAATCTCCAATTGGCTCTATGGCTTACAATAAAAAAAGGGGAATTCAGATACAAACATTGTAACGCGTGGCAATGACATCATGTTTTCTGTTTTTACTTGGGAGTGCCAAGGTGCAGTGTGGTTAAACTATCCATTCAGCATTGTCGATGTGGTTAATTAAGATACGTGTAACTGTGTAACCTGGTATTATTGACGTGACCAGTGTAAACTAACTCCTACTATATCAAATGTTTCAGGTGGTCGTTGCTACAAACATTGCCGAGACATCCATCACAATCAATGGGATAACTTTTGGTGAGATTGATCTTCATTTTGTTTGTGTTGTATATGGAAGGAAATGGCAGTGGCGAAAACAATTATGACTTGTGCCAGAGCTTCCCCCCTTTCAAGAGGGCTATATACCCGACGCTGATCAGTCTACCACAAACAATTATAGCTAAATGAACAATCTTTCGCATACTGGGATACTGATTGATGTTTTACATTTTCGTTGATTAACATGCAATTTGTTCATTCTGTCTACACTTTCTGTTCCTTGTGGAATCCTTTCTTCTGTTATGAGGCAGTGCCCAGTTTCTTGGTTTTCCGGAACTCGTCTTCAACCAATTTAATTTTCTGTAAAAACTTATGTAAATAAAGGGTATGACATAAAGTTGTTTGGAGCGGCGCATAATCTAACTCGTTCTTCATGTTTTTAGTTGTAGATTGTGGCTTTGTGAAACTACGTGCCTATTCACCCAAGACTGGTATTGGTAAGTTCAGTGGGGCAAGTTTGGCCATCTGTATTTCATAAATTAAATTAAAACACATAGTTTTGTACCTTTTATGGCATGGTTTGCCGATAGGAAACCACTGATTAACGGACGGACGACCAAAAACCGTTTCACAATTAATAAAATCACAATGTTTCCAATTTAATAAACAGGTGCGATGCAAGCACTTTGATTGTCAGACACAACAAGAGATATCTTACTACATTTTGCTAGTGTTGAAAGATATTAGCTCGAGAGTTTTTACCATCATTTTGATCTTTTATAAAAAACGTTTGCCGTTTTTATCACAGTATCTAACTTTCTGTTCTGTTACCTGTTATAGTACAGTATTTTGAACATAAAATGTGCCAGCTTCTTGTTTAGCCTCAACTATATTCTTTTTCAAAGACAATACGTCTAATGTTTGTTTCAACCCACAGAATCGTTGGTTGTTGTGCCAATATCCCAGGCGTCAGCAGAACAAAGAGCTGGCCGAGCAGGCAGAGTCAGATCAGGTAGTGAGACTGGTTAGATTGAATAAAGGAGTTGCCCGTATACATTTGAAA
>JAOBYE010365535.1:18448-29793 GCA_025403585.1 Parazoanthus swiftii
TGGCCGAGCAGGCAGAGTCAGATCAGGTAGTGAGACTGGTTAGATTGAATAAAGGAGTTGCCCGTATACATTTGAAATAACGCTTTTCCCAACTATTTAAAAATTACTTTTTTGAGTTACGAGAAAGCCTTGTTCGACTACAGAACACTATTTGAGTATCTGAAAAGCAAGAAAGAAGATACAACTTTTCTTTTATGCATCTGCCAATTTTTCGTTTTACTGGGTCACTTGAACTAGAAGCTTTAGCGCAAAACTGCAGTTAGTGTTATTGTGGTGACACACAAAGAAGCTCTGTCGTCTGTTATTGTGATGACTCATAAAGCGGCTTTATCGTCTGGTATTATGTTAATTAACAAAGCAGCTCTGTCGTCTGTTATTGTGGTGATACACAAAGGAGCTCTGTCCTCTGTTATTGTGATGACTCGCAAAGCAACTTTATCGTCCGTTATTATATTAATTAACAAAGCAGCTCTGTCGCCTGTTATTGTCGTGACTCAGAAAGCAGCTCTGTCGTCTGTTATTGTGTTGACACACAAAGGAGCTCTGTCCTCTGTTATTGTGATGACTCGTAAAGCAGCTTTATCGTCTGGTATTATGTTAATTAACAGAGCAGCTCTGTCGTCTGTTATTGTCGTGACTCACAAAGCAGCTTTGTCGTCTGTTATTGTGATGAGTCGCAAAGCAGCTTTATCGTATGGTATTATGTTGGTTAGCAAAGCAGCTCTGTCGTCTGTTATTGTGATGACTCACAAAGCAGCTCTGTCGTCTTTTATTGTGATGACCAGAATATGTTGTCTCTTTTAACACATATCTCCTTTGACTCTAGGCAAGGCATACAGACTGTACACTGGTAAGTTCAATGTGCGTATTGGGAATGAATGAGTGAAAGAATGGATATGAAATAAGCTTCCAAGATAAAGTTTATAGCACCTATCTGCTAATAAAATGTAGAGTTATAACGGGAGAAATGTTTTTCAGAGAACTAGTTGCGAAGGTTTAAAAGAGATTTAAAAACATTTCGGGCATTTGTATATACTAAAAGGGAAAGCCGCTCAAACGTTATATTATTATTCATTGCAGAAGACGACTTCCACAAGCTGAAAAAAGCAACTGTTCCAGAGATGCAGAGGTAACAATAGAACATTTCCAAAGAACGCTGTAGGTTGCCTGATCGACCCTAATTTTTCACGCCGACGCTGGAGGTTTTTTTTTTCTTTTTATACAAAGGAACTGTAGGTCTCGTTTTGGCAGTTTATTGGTCTTTCAAATAAAACCCAACTTAAAAACATTTTTTTGTCAAAATAGAAAGCTTGTATCGACCTACCAACCCGATTTTTCTGTATCGTAACCCGAACCATATTCAGAAACTACAATGTTTGACTCACTCATCTCTTTCAGGACCAACTTTGCCCCAGTGCTTCTGCAGCTAAAGAGTATGGGTATTGACAACGTGCTCCGCTTTGACTTCCTCGCTGTAAGCTATTCAGCCCTTTGGTACTACTATTGGGCACGGGCGTGGCGCGGGTAGAGAACCCCCTCCCCCTGTCCTCACATATGTAAAGTATTATTTTGTAGGTGACCAGTACCTTAACATTTGCAGTTGAAAGTTCCATTTTTCCAACACTGTTTTTTCTCTTGGCCCTGGGTGTAAATAAAGTTGTTGTTGATATTGTTGGAACAACTAATATTGAAATGCGCAAACTAGTTCTTAGAAACTGTCTTTGCTTCATATGAAAGCCGCCTCTGTTGGTCGATAGTCGCTCTCTTACTGGTTTAAGAAGTTACGTTTAGAAGCTTCTCCCTGCCCAACGAAAATATCTAACTTCCTGAATGAAAAAGTGGCAAGCCAGAACGAAACTTAATATCAGCTTTTATATAGAAAGGAGCTATACTTTAAAACGCTTCCTGAGAATTTAAAAAACGTTGATTTATCCCTTACTGCTGTTTGCCCTTTTTACCTGTCATTACCTTGTCCGAAGTCTGTAAGAGCGACATGCAACAAAGTTAGATGAATCAGTTAATTTCACCTAGAACTAGATGTTAACTTTTAAAGTGATAATAGTTTGATTCTTCCAGCGGCCTCCAGCCCAAACCATGATCAACGGATTGGATTTGCTGTACGCACTGGGAGGTGAGTGCTTTTTCAATACAAGAAGACTTCCAACCTTAAGTTCCGATTATCATCAGTAATAGCATAATTTATCATAACAACACGAGGCCCTTTCGGTTAATCACAGAAAATTAAACCACAATATTTGTTTATAGGTGGATTTGTCGCGCCGTGTTAAGACTAGGCGTCGTTACACTTTACCGGATAGCTTTCGTACTGTTGTAAAAACCAAAGCTTCAAAACCGAATTGAAACTTAGATATAAGGTCTTTTGAACACAAACAGAAATATAGTTGATCATTTAAAATTCAAATATTTTAGAATTACTGGTAGTATAGAACGTTTGATAACTTAGGTAAACGTAGAGGTTCTTATACTGTCAACCATACAGTTTCTGCATATTTTGACATTTACTCCAAAATTTCCTCTCATTTAAGCAAATCAAAATCTTAACTAGTGTCCAGCTATTGTTTCCAATACCTTTCACCAAAGGTGAAAATATTTAGACGTTGTCTGAATAACTGCATAGCTTTTTGATTAGTTTTTGGTGGTTCCTGAGTTAAACGATGTATTGATAACAAAACGAAATATGTTTGGCACTTATCAATTGTTAAGCTGGTGGGTTTTCAATTTTAGCTCTGGGTGAACAGGGAAGGTTGGTGGAGACTCTTGGAATCAACATGGCCGAGTTTCCCCTGGAGCCAATGCTTGCCAAGATGCTGCTTGTCTCAGGTACCTTTCAACTAACTAACTCTATTCTATCTACACCTTGTGTTATACGTATATACTGAATACGGTACATTCCGTACTGGAAATGACCTATGTGGGTTAGATCAGTTATTACATCTCTAAACAAACTTGCCACCGCTTTCGTCAAAATCTACATGTCTTACGAATGATATTCATTTTTTCTTGAGTTTAGGAGGTTCGGTTTCAGTATTTACTTTATTTTGTTTGTTTATTTATATTCTTATTTGCTTATTTATAACGTTTTGCTGGGAAGCCTTCTTATAAACATTGGCAGATTTCAAGACTAAGTTGATGGTGGAAAAAACTTGACTTAGCGGTAGTAGTGCTTCATTTTACATTTAATTGCAGAGATTTCTAGTCCTTAAAGATAAGAATAAATGACCGTTGCTTGCCCCAGTTGGTTTTGACGGCAGGCAGACGGAAGACCTGTGCATTTCTGGTGTTATAAAGGTGCACATCATGTAACGTGATTTATCTAAGATGAGATGTTAACAGATCATTCTTATACTTAAACACGTGGTCATACATATGATTTTAGTGTGTGCTTCGAATGACCCTGATGAGCACAGACGGTACTGTTATATTTAGTGCACTACATAACATTCGATCAATAAAAGGTCGATTCGGTTGAGGTTTGGTGTGAAGCTGAGATTTTGAGCCTTATCCCTTCATCAGAGGAGTCTGCTCTGACGAAAAGTTAACGCCCGAAACGTCAGCTTCACACCACACTTTACGGCGAACAATATACCATATCAACCTTTGTTGATCAAAACTAATATTCATCTTACTCGCCAACACAGAAAAAAACTGACTAGTTTTCCAGTGTAATTTAGTGTAGTCTAGTTAATTCCATTCAGTTCAGTTCAATTCAATTTGAATTTGAACAATTTTATTGGACGTTTCTCTAACCACAAACAAGTGAACTGACTTCCCATTCTAATTTATAGGAGAGTTTGAATGCTCCGAGGAAATCCTCACAATAGCCGCCATGCTGCAGATCCATCACGTGTTTCTAAGCCCGTCAAGTGAGAAGAGGGCAGCGGTATGTGCGATGTTGTGCCAACACTTAAAATACGTCTAAAGTGTTTTTGTTGCAAATACAATCTCTTTAACTTCGTTGTCCAAAGAAAGGCTGTTCAAAGATTAAGGTCCACGAAATTTATATAACTTTTCTCAAGTCAGTCAAACTTTGCTTTCCCAAACGCTGGTAAGGACTGGGTATATTGCGTCAGTACGTTTGCACACTGAGGAAGTTCGCCTTAAACACTAAAGTGAGCGGTAATTACGGCATTCTCAAACAACGACGCGTTTTGTAATAATCCTAGCGATATTGACTCCCTGTGGACTTTTACGAAAATGCTAACAAAAACATCGAGACCAGAAAGCAAATTTTTTGTCGTAACGTCTTGAACTTCGACGTCTGAAGATTTTAAGAAGCTTCCAATAACAAGTATTTCTGAAGACCTGGCGGGGTTTTACACAAGCCGTTCTTTAGTCGGAAAAAAAGATTCATTCACTGTCCGTGTTGCTGTAAAAATTAGCGTAATTTAATGATTACTGTTTTAGTGTTTCTCAGTCAATGCCCTTGCAAATCTAACACAAAAACTACAAAACGTGCCATTAGTTTTTTCAAAAACGTGATAGTTTTGTTGGATAGCAGGTGTGTCTGTGACCCCGGACCGATACTGAATAGTTTGCTTTGCAGTTTATATCAACTTTAACAAGTTAACGGAGCCGAGACCAATTACACAATTGCACACATTTAGAGCATTTAGGAATCTTACAGATGATCAGTTGCTCTTTAGTATTATCTTGAGAAATGGTTTGTTGTCTTCTGTTCAATTCAAACTATATGAAATACTGAGGTGTTTTTTTTGTGTCTGAGTATACTGACGAGTCGTGTATTTGTTCATGTTCATCGAACACGTTGGTGTTGCTAACAGGAAAGGAGCAAGAGAAAGTTCTCGGTTTATGAAGGAGACCACCTGACGATGTTGAACCTTTACAATGCATATATCAAGGTAGGTCGCCATTTACCACTATGTTCATATACTACCCGGCTAAGCAATGACGTAATCTTCCACGAGAGTTTCCAGTTCATCCTAAGTCATTTGAATGAGTTTCATTGAAGGATTTGTTGATTGTTTCTAAAGTTGCTGTGCTCTCGTCTTATCGACACACTTTTCTTCCGCGCTTCCTATATATTTCCCTTCCGTCTGTTTGAACTTCAACTTCATTAAAATACGTTATGATAAATATACTGGAAATAGTTTAAACCTAGTTTCCTAATATTCCTTTTAAATTATCCTGTTAAGTTAATTGCCGTAAACAAACTTTCATTGTCAGTTGGTACTTGTCACAGATGCGTCTTTGTGTGTACAAAGAGTGTAATTTACACCCTTGGAGTACATAGTTTACTGCAGGTACACTGGAAGTTGCACAACATGGAAAACATATATCTACGCTGTATCAGTGTAAGCAGTTATAATGTGAACACCTCGTGCACACGTCGGGAAAGTTCGAGTTTAATCCAGGGGGAGGGGCGAGCCAAACAAGTGCGGGGCGTTTGAATATTTTGTAGAATTTGTGTTTAAGTTGCCCACGTGGGGCAACGTAAATTTGATTAAAATTTAACTTTGACTGTTTGCACTGCTATACCGGATGGCAGGAGTAAGCAAATACCCCTATTGCCCAACCGCCCCTGTCTTAACAATGGTGCATAACTGTTTTGCTGTTCGAACATTTTATTGTGTTTCAAGACAGTTGGTCATATATATATATTTATAGAAATTTCCACTTGCTCGATTTATTGAAATTAGACAGCCAGACTGAACTGTTCAAATAAAACTTGCTACGAATTGTCTTTTTCAGTACAAGAAAAGTTCGAGATGGTGCAGTGAGAATTTCGTAAATTACAAAGGTTTGTTGTTTTCCAAATGTTTTTTGTCTGTGCCTGTCCCAAGGAATCGCTTCGCCGTTTGGGTACCCGGTTATTTGTTCAAAGATAGAGTCAGGGGGGAGTTGGGAGTATAAACCCGAGGGGAAGAAGTTTCTAGCCCTGCCAAAGGGGTGAGACCTGATGCGTTGCTTTACCTGGGTGAGGCTAAAATATCTCTTTGTAGATTAGTTTTACCATGGGGACAGGCCTCCAGACACACCTGTTCCCAAACAAGGGAAGGTAAAAGCTTTTTGCCTTATTACAAAACGTCATTGCTCAGTAAAGATTTCTTTGTTTTTACAGGTCTGTCTCATGCCGTGAAGATAAGAGAACAGTTAAAAAAGCTCGTGATGAGGTTTAAAGTTCCTCTAATTTCATGCAAAGGTAAAGTATCGGCCAAACCACTGGTTAATATGAGCGACTGCCTATAAACCTGTCCATTCTTTTTGTTGTTTTCGCCCTAGGAGATGTAGACGCAGTTCGCCGTTGTATCGTCGCGGCGTTTTTCTCCAACGCTGCCAGACTCCATCCGAGTGGATGTTACAGGTCAGTGGATTCATCCATTACAATTGAATTATATTTAGTAGGTTGTTGTTCTACGTTTTAATGCAACTCATCAAGTAGGGCAGCTCTAAAACCTGCTTTTGCAATTCAAACTCTCCATGATAATTAGATTTCTGACAAGTCATTTAACGATTCATATCTTTATTTTTCAACCCCATTTAATGCGACCTAAAATGAAACAAAAGACTTCTCAGTTTGCGTTAATAGACCAGGAAAAACCAGCATGCATTTGTCGCATACGGATAAATAGGGTTAATCATTGGATTTCTCTGTTCAAAGTTCAATTTAGGAATCATCTTTTGGATTACGTGACAATCTATATAAACAATGATCCACTGAGTGCGATACACAACAGTTTCAAAACTTATTGAAACGCAAGCACGTTTTGGATAAACGTTACACTGGATACTAATGTCCTCCGGAGCAAATGTCTGACATAACAACAGTTTTCCAATGGACAGTCGGAGGCGGGAAATAATCTAGAATGCCAGAACCATAGTAAACCTTGCGGCCTTAGCACAATCGCTGTTAACACCCATTCTTAGCATTATGTTCCGTCTGTTTGTTTATAATTAAACACGTGTCATCATTTCTTCTCGTTCCTCACTTTGTACATTCAACTTACTTCAAGGACCCCGCATAAAGCTTTGAAGGAAAATTACAGAGAACTGTAGTATGTTTGTATTTAGAAGTGTTCTCCACAATGAGCAGCCTTCACTAACACCAGCTGTAACTGATTATTCCAGGAGTGTTCGAGATGAGAACACGTTGTACATCCACCCCAACTCTGTTCTGTATACCGAGAAGCATCCACAGTGGTAAGTGATGTGCATTTGGAGTGGAGTGAACTTAACTTCAAGCTATTTCCTATCTCTCTGGAGCGTTCGCAGTTAACTAGTGGGATTGTACTCCAATCGCTCCCTTACTGCGCTAAATGAAACCACCAGATTTCATTTATTAGTTCACAAACTATTGGTGCATATTCATTCCGTTGTCATGGTCAAGTTTGTCGAAAGTATCAGAAGTGGGTCAGTGGGTACCTCTTGCCCTATGTAAGAGTTATTCTATCATACGAACCAGTTAAATGTTAAATTTAACTGACGTGAACATTTCGTTGACAAACCTGTGACGCAATTGTGAAAAAGGGCGATTAGTCTCTTTGTTTGACATAACAGCCTCGTTCCTAGGTAACCAAGTAGAGATCGACGCACAATTGAGTATTAAAACGAATTGTATAATTGTTTATGGTCTGACGTGCTATGATAACTTATTTGTTTAGGGTTGTGTACCACGAGATCCTGCAAACATCCAAGGACTATATGAGAGACGTCACAGTGGTAAGCGCATTTGTACCTAGCCTCTTCATGAAGTTTTTGTATACTTTATTGATTATCCAGATAGTCTTTCATAACAACACGCAATGCGTCCGTTTGTTTTCTTGTTTGTGTGTGTGTGTGTGTGTGTCAGGTGCGTGCGTGTAACGCTCTTTCCCAGGCTCCCTCAATTCGACAGAACCACGATCGACAGACAGACATGGAATATACGGAACGTAGGTCCAGAAGCACGAAACTACGACGGCGAAATTTTAATGGTTGATGTGACAGTATGAGCGCAGAGTGAAAATGCGACCCACAACAAAGCGGTTATCCTCAGCTAAATTTTTTTAAAAACTCAGACTGCTGTTTAGTGATTTCGAGTCTGCTAGCATGTGAAAACTTTCGAAAGTCCCAAGCAATAAGCTCGCCATTATGCCTGTTTCATCTCGTATATTCTCTCGTGTAAATGTTCTTTCTATCTCGATTTATAAGGCAATTTACAAATTCTCACAGATGTATTCAGTGTAAGATTTATTCACCGAAGGTATCACCTGAACTATAATCTAAGAGAAAGAGATTCGAACGAATCAGTCCGGTTGGTAAAACCCAGAACAGACTGCCTTAAACTTAGTTATGAATACAGTGGTACCGTTCTATGGAACGATCTTCTAGAATCTCTTGACTCTAGTAATAACATACTTTCGATACTGGGCTCTCAAACGGCAATTATGATAATCGGTTTATCTCTTGGTAATTTATTAATGTGTTTTGCTGATGGCTTACCGTGTTTAAGAGCAGTTTTATCTTTCTGTCTTTTTACAGATTGAACCGTCGTGGCTGTACGAACTTGCCCCACATTATTATCAGTATGGCACGGTGAGTTGCAGGGAACATTCCATTACGACCATCGAAAGTCACCCTAATTTTCAGTGACATAAGATAAACTCGCATCAGGCACTCGGAAACCATCTCAAAAGCATGGGGTCTGTTGTATGGCCAAACCGTTTATCTCTCTGATGGGTTTATTACGGGCTTACAACCTGTAGTTTGCGCCATGTTCCTCTAACACACAAAGTTTGTAACATAACAGGTCTTTACAATATCGCACATTGCAGCAGAGGCAAAGGGCCAAAATTGCCACCGATATATTGTTGCCAATGCGACTAAGAATCTTCTTTGGCGAGTTTACAAGCATTTAAATCTTGGAGATTCCTTGCTTAGAGATCTTGTATTTATGAGTGGAAGAAATCCTGCAATTGTGTTTGATTGGTATTATGCACTGAAGTAAGAGTTTGATTAGGTTAGGCTAATTGCCATAAAAAGGTTTGGGCTTTGAATTGATGTTCAGCTTTTTCAACAGGAAAGGGAACTTGCAAGCAAGAGAGCCAAGGTGGAGTAATGCGCTGCCCTTTCTCAAACTTATGACAGAAAGAAACAAAGGCATCCGTAGTGTTGTAACCCAAGAACCCTTGAACAAGAACGAAAGACAAACAGAATTTGGGTGCCCTGCAAACGGCTCCAGATTGAATCAAGATGAAATTGGAATTCAGTTAAAGTCAGTTAACACTACCAGTGGCGGCTTCGCCATTGGATTTCGTAATGTACACGGCTCTCTTGGCCGGCATGCCTGGAAAAGCCACCACCGACGGACATCATGGCGTTCCAATTGTTCGTCCCGATTGTCAACCTCCGACTGTAATGGGCACTCGAACGTGTTGGTCAACGAGCCATGTAGAAATTTAACACTACTTTTTTGCCATATCAATTTCAATTCAATTTCCTTTAACTTATTTGGTCGTTTAACAATATCAAAAGTATTTAATTTGCTTATTTGATGATGAAAGAGACCAAGTCTTTAGATCTCGCTTTGAATGAAGTCTTGTACATGAACCCAGACTTGATTTTCCAGTTAGCGCGTTTATTTAAGTTAAACTTGAACCAGCCCGTTTTTAAGTCAGTTCATTGTAATATTTTAAGACTAACTGTACTTTTAGAATTTTGCTTTACTGAAATAAATCAAGTCAAAACTAAAAGAATTCGCCGATTTTTGTTTCAGGTTGTCTTTGTCTCTACTCCAGCACAAAACTTTAGGTCCCGTTAGCAACCGGCGTTCAAATCACGCTTAAACAGGGACGGTATACAACAATTGTGTACGACTGATAATGAAAATAGTCACGTGTAAACACGGTTAGAGATTCCGAAATTGAGCCCCGAATAGTTTTACTTCGAAGAATAGACACAGATCCAAAAACAGTCTTCAGTCCAATCTTTTTGTCGGTGGTATGTTGGGCAACGTACACAACTTCCATGGCCTTTAAATGGTGCTCACAACAAAGTTTTGATCCTAACATTCCTAATATATGCGTATATATGAGCTTGGTCGTGATAACATTTTCCGGCGTTTCTTGTACAGTGTTATGTAAGGGGGCTGATAATCAAAACAAGCCAGCGCCCGGCAAATTTGCCCGGGGGTCCCCCCACATGTAAGCTTTACGGGACCTGCTACCCTTCAGGATATACTTTTTGACCTTCTAAACCTTCTGATCATTAACGGGGTACATCATTCTTAGATTTTCGGAAGTTTATCATAAAATTACTGTTCTGGCGAATGCTTAATGTGTGAAATTTGAGCTCAAAATCCCGGACATGGCCAAGAACTTTAATTCGAGAATTTCTCTCATAAACAGGGTCAGGGTTCGAGTGTCTGGGCGGAACCCCCCCCTACCCAAACTTAGGTTGAGTACCCCCTTAAATTGAGTATGGAATGCTCTGCCTTCCGACTTCCGAAATTTATCTAAATTTACTTTTCAAAAGAAACTAAAACATAGACTTGTGGAGTTATCAAAAGCTGACGACTATCTTGAAATCACCCAAATTATCCACAAAATAAAATTGACTTAGCAACTCTGTCAACTTTCTTTTTTTACCAATCAGTACTTTCTCCTTTTTTTTCTATATTAGATAACTTTCTCAAATCTTTTAGCTTATACGTGTAAACCCGTCATGTGTATTTCAGCAAGTGCTAAAATGCTTTATATTTATACTTTTCAAAATTTTTCTCTATGAACTCTAAACAAACACTCTGATATAATTTTTGTAACCCTTTGTATTCATTTTTCTTTTTATATCATGACTTAAAAGTTGTAATTTTTTTCTTTTCCCCGCCTCGATTAGGCTCACCTATCTGCGGGTGAAATTAATACTGTAAAATAAATAAAATAAAGTTCGATGTTTAATGGTATATTTTTTGCTTGAGCTGGGACCCTCACTGTACATACATATATATAATTAATATTACATTTGTGTAAAACAAATTTTGGGTTTGTATATTAATCTGTTTGTAGTTAGTTTCGTCCCCGCACGGCTTGTTGGCAGGAAGGGTTTGACTCGAGGACTTGGCTGACACCTTTTATTTTGCTCACCCGTTAGCTTTATATATTTTTTCGCTTTAACTTTAAGTCACATATTTATCACTACCTATTTCTCTATAACATTTCTATACTTCTCTAACCTGTATCTCCTGCGTATCCATTGAATATTTCCTGTATATCTCTTGTGTATCTCCTGTATGTCTACTGTGTATCCCTTGTCATTCTATATGTCTATCCCCCGGGGGGGGGGGGGGGGGGGTACTTCAGGGTGAAATTGGTAGGGATGACCGTCGGGAA
>JAOBYE010365536.1:0-11657 GCA_025403585.1 Parazoanthus swiftii
ACTTGCAACGACTTACTAAACATGTCCGAAGATGTTCCGAATTAACACTTCCGAAGCTGTTTGAAGCTTTTCCGATTGCTTGTAAAACCTCTTCAGTAATAGTCATGGATCACGAGATTCGACTTCGATTCCAGTCACTCAAATGGAAACTGAAACATTTTTTATAATAGCGCGTTGTGATACAGTTAGGACTCAAACTCGACATCAAGTGTAGTTTGCTGGAACATTTACAAGGAATGCTGGATTGACCCTTTGTTGTTAGTGTGCTAAAGAAAAAGTAATCACGATTTTCAAGTCAGGCGTGAGAATTGCCCTTAATGCGTAAGATCGATATCTTTGATCCGCAGGTGTGAGACTCACGCATAATGCGTGAGAATTGGCAGGTACGGCATCGGCTACTACTAACTACTAATAGATACAGTAGAGCAAACCCTTAGCATTTGGAGCACCTTGTTCAATTTACTTTTCTTTAAACGATTACATCGGAGGGAAATCTAACTTGAAAGCGGTTCTTTAATTAGGAGAAAATAAAAGCAATAAGCAGACATATTTTAGTTAATAAAAAACTGGACTGAACAGCAATGATAACACAACTGAACTGTCAAAGTTCAACAGAGGATTATTTTCTTCAGAAGTTATCAGATGAATATGGAGATTGTATGTATGGCTTGGCTATGTTATCATATTCTGGTTTTCTCACGTTTTCAGTTCTACCAACCATTTTGTTTTGGCCGGCTCAATCTATTGAAATAACCAGAATTTTAGGGCATAGACAACTGTAAACGCCCAAACTACTACTTTTTTAAAAAAGGAAGTGTGTGTGTGTGTGTGTGTGTAAGAGAGGGGAGTGAAAGCACATATTCTTAGTAACTTTTATAGCTTTAAAAAAAGTGTTGGGGGAGGGGGTGTTACAGTTTTCCCCCCAGCTATCCTGTCCTTCTTCGCGGCCATTTTCCTCTGGAGACTGGTAGTATAGTCAGTAAAGCTTATTTGCCCAAATAAAGGGTTTTCCCAACCTCGTCCCCAGGGCCTTCTGGGTATTTTTCGAAATGGCGGTTGCTACGAAGGAAACTGGGTCAGCGGCATTTCATTTCAGGAAACAAAAAAATGGCGACTGTAGGTTGTTCAAAAGCTTGAAAGTTGTCAGCGATTAACGTCTGAAAATGGCCCGGAAGCTTTCGAAAGGATTCTCCCATATTAGTGTAGTTGGACGATTCTGAAATACTTCAACTGACAGTCCAGTTAAGAGCATCATGAGGTCACAGATTCACATCGTTGAATCGTCATTCAAGCGAGAACAGAAGTGTTGGATTAACCGGAAATATGATAAAACGGTATCCAGACCCTGCAAAGGTATGCTTATCGTGTGTGGATTTTGTGATGAAACAACATCATCTAATGCATTAAAACTGCAGATTAAGTGATTGAATTTTAAAAAAAAACCTGTCTAGAAACTGGACGTCGGTATGTCACTAACAAGTAATCAAGTCACAGTACTACTGCAGATGCAATACACCATTTTTAAAATGGTGTATCTAATGCAAATTTTTGCTAGATCCATTCCCTCGTGGAGGCTAAAAGTGATGTTAATGCTGAATTAATGAGCCCAAATTTGACCTAGCAGTGACTTTTAACTCCCACAAGGGAGTGGATCCAGCAAAAAATTTGCATTAGAAAAATTGTGCATTAGTAAATCTGTACCGGTCATAAATATTCATATTAACATCGAGATCCCGCGAAACGTATTCTGTTGTTACTGCAAAAGGTTTTGCAAATATTTCAGGAAATGTCAGTAGGGCAATCAGCGTTTTGAAATTGTGTTTTTGCATTATATGTGAAATTCGAACCCAGTCCAGTCGGCTTACTGGAGTATGTACTGCTAATATAAACTTTGATATAACAATATTGTACTTTCATCTCATCAAGGTTTCAGATAGATTTAAAAGTTACAAAAAAGATAGTATAAGGTTAGGCAAATAAAGATCTGAAGTTGGGGTGATGCAAGTTTCTGAAATTTCGAAAACAGATATGATATTCACTGCTAACAATAATATAAGTTTAACTTAGTTTGTTTTATACACATTAAGTAATATCAAAAGGCTTTTGATGCGATATTAGTCGATCAGTAGTAACTGAGAACAGTAGAGTTTTTACAACATCAGGACTGAGTACAGTAATTCATAAGTTTTCAGAGATAAGTGGGAGAAAATATATACTTATTGGAAGTTGTTGAGTTTTGGGGTCTTTTTTGGATTTTATGTGAATTCAAAAAGAAGTATATAACATTTAATGGATGAACACCAGCTCCTATGCTATCTGAAGAGTGGCACATGACATTCTAAAACTTTTGTTCCCTTTTTGATTCTCGCTCCACTTCTCCTAAAAAACACCCCATGCAATCCTCAACCTTTGGAGAACAACCTAGCCTACACACACTAACAAGTTTGATCCTTGAGGGGACACCATTTTTTTGTTTGGAGATGTTCAAGCTCATCTCAATAAAAAAAATGGATGTGTTTGCAAAGGATTATGGTAGTTGGCAGTAAGTCTCTTATGTATACCAAAAAGTTATATACATGACTGTATGAGTGATTTTTTCTGAGAAGTTTTTGCACCCTGTATAATGCTTATTTAGGACTGTACCGGTATAATTATTCATCTTCCCATATACTACAGTATGTACTGTGATCAAAGTTATTATAATACAAGAGATATATGGTGTCCACTCACATTGCTCTACCCTGTACCTACTTCTATTCCAGACTGCCCTATTTTTTTTGGAAAAGACCCTCATCCACCCCGTATTTTTATTCTGCCCTTTAGTACCTTCTTCAAACCTGGCATTTTTGGAGTTCCTGTGACATTAGGGGAGACAGAAGGAGCCTGTGCCCTGTCAATGTATAAGCATTAGCACTATCCATACCAAATGTGCTGTGCTAATTGACTAAGTCAGTTGAGATATATAGTAAAGAAGTCAAAACCTTGTGTGACTTGAGGCCAGGATAGGTCTTAATATTCAGAAATTTATTTCACAACTGGTAGAATGGACTTAAATTTGTAAAAAGTGCAGTTTCACAGCAAGAATATATAGATCAAAAAGTTAGTTTACAAAAAATTCTAGGGAAAATACTGCATTCTGAGAGGTATGAAGATGGCACTTTTAACTCCCCCAGTCTAATAGGGTTAACCATTGGCGTGATGTATTTTCTCTTAGAAAGTTAAGAGTCCTATATATATTGAATAACCTCCCTGGTTTTTGAACGTTTAAAAGTCAATCAATTATCCATTACAGGCAGTTTTGTTTGCTGAAAGCAAAAGGTGTCTCGGCATCTGTCCATATCAACATCTGTGTGTGTGTCTGCATACTGTGTGAATGTTATCCATTTAATGCATTATCTGCCTGGCTTTGTCATCTTCCTATAGATCATATCTTTCTTTGTGTTGTGTATCTATCTGTCTGTCAATCTGTTTTTTAACTTTCTGTCTTTCTGCGTATCTGTTCGTTCACCTGTCTGTCTGTCTCTGTCTGTCTGACCATCTGTGAGTGTCTGTCTGTCGGCCGTCTGTTTCCTATCTGTGTGTCCGTCATCGTCGTACTGTACATACGTACACGAGGTATCAGGTGGAAACTTTGGTCTAAATTAAGATGATCGATCGGGACTTTTGCAGACGATACCGCATAAATATCGTTCGGGAGGAGGGGGAGGGGGAAGGGTTGGTGAAGAATGAGAGAATTTGGAAAAAATAAAGTGTACGTTGTACCCAGGCGAAAAAAAATGTGCCAAGAATGTTAAGTCCGCACGCAAATCATTCTTTCACCCCTCTCCCCCCCCCCCCCGAAAAAAAGAAAAAGGGTCGACCGCTTAATCATTTCAGATGAGTCAACTGCAAGTCTGGTAAAAACTTTCGGACTTATGGGAGCCGGAAAGCGTTTTAATTTTAACACTGAGTTTCCTTTTACTGTAAGCAGGCGCGTAGCCAGTCGGTTTTTTCTTGTAAGCCCGGATTCACAGTTTGACGAGGCTTTAGCCGACCCAATAATTTTTCGAATAATTTTTTAAATATCAAAATAAAGATGAAAACAAAAGCAAAATTTCCTTTTACAATGATGGATTAATTGGAAGCATTCCCAGCCAATAAATTTCCATTTTGTCTGTTCTGTACCTTCATTTTCCGAAATGAAAGCAATTTGAAGAAGAAAAATGCTAGGGTTTCAGAAAAACTGGTAAGCCTGGAACGAGAATGTTTTTTTTAAACATTTTTTTTAAATTTCAGATTGCGATGTTTACAGAAAAAATTTAAACTAAGGCAAAACAGATACAGTTAATAATTTGTAAATACAAATTAAAGGAAGACAAACGAATTACAATAAACAAAAAAAGGGGGCGGATGATAAGTTGATGCCTGACATTAATTGCACGTTGACAGTATTTACAGTTTGCAGCCAAGTTATTAGTTCGTTCCATTTTTCGTTAAAAAGATCTAAAGCTCCTCTTCTTTTAGCTACTGTCATCTTAATTTCTGATATACGTTGGCGATGTGTCAGAAAAATTGAAAACGCGGGTTTTATTCTCTTTTTACGGCATAAGTATATGACTTGTTTTCCAATTATGATAAGGTGGTTAACCAGCGAACACTTTAAGCTTTTTAACCATCTAAAAAACGCAAATGCTCGGTGTATCAGATTTTCTTGGTGAAGGGGTCGATTCGTCTTTCTGGTTTTGTCTTTCCGGTTATCTGTCATAGGTATCTGGCATTGTCTCCTCCGTCTGCTTTCTGTTTAACCCTTTGTTTTCCTATCTGCATGTTTGCTATCTGTCTTCCTAGTAACAATTTTGCCTCATGTTGAGTAACATGTTATATCAATATCTTTTTCATCCGTTTGTCTGTCTGTTTGTCTGTGTCCGTCTATGATTTTCCAGCTCTCTTACGTTCGTTCCTCCGTTCTTTTTCTACGTTCTTCTTTATTGAAAAGAGTAGGCTAGGTTTGTCCCGGTGTTGTGGTCTGTATCTCCGTATCTCTTGCTCCTTCTTTCTAGTTTTAGTGCGATAGCTAACATGCAAAACAGTATTTTACTTCGCTAGAACTGAGTTAGAAATTCAGAGTTTCTTTATAGGACTTCTAGCAGAGAAAGCGAATTGTTCTTACCGACTTTGCAACGTACCCTAGGCCTGACTTTCCGTTTTTTCGACAATCCATAGCATTGATCAAAATCAACAACGTATAGCCTTCATTTACGATAGTGTTTTCTAAACCCAACACACATTTTGCCTGCTTTCTTTATTGTTTACCGGCAGAGAAACTTGCTGTTACAGGCAAACGCCGGTTGATATTACGTTTCAATGGAAAACAGGGACTTAGTGTCCAAGGTTCGCTATATTTGGTGCTAACTCAATGCTGAGGGTGCGTTCGGTTGGCTATTTTCCGGAATAGAAATCTGTGGAATAATAAAATGATTCCTTAAATCGAGTATAATGTGCTTCTTTTTAACAAATATTTTGTACAAAACATAGCTGTATGTTTTGAGATCATTCTAATTCTTAAATCAGGATGACCCGGCATTGTACTGTTTCCAGTTTCGAGAGGATACTTGGCGCTCTCAGCCCCAAACACGCCATACAACGTTGTGCTAAATTCGCCTAAATTATCTCCGTTTATAGTTTCCAAGTAAACAGGCTTGGAGATGTGTTTTTCGCCTTTGTTCTCCTTACCAAACAACTTATTATGTATAGACAATGTAAGGAGAATTTACATACTGATAAACTGATTCGAATATGGTCAATCAATCAACCAATCAATCAATTAATCAATCAATCAGTCCGTGAGTCAATCAATCAGTCAATCAATCAATCAGTCAATCAATCAATCAGTCAGACAGTCAGTCAGTCAATTAATCAACCAACCAATCAATCAGTCAATTAATCAATCAATCAGTCATTCAATCAATCAATCAATCAATCAATCAGTCCGTAAGTCAATCAATCAATCAATCAGTCAGTCAATCAGTCAATCAATCAGTCAATCAATCAGTCAATCAATCAATCAATCAATCAGTCAGTCAGTCAATCAATCAGTCAGTCAATCATTCAATCATATAAATAAGTCAGTCAGTCAATCAATCAATCAGTCAGTCAGTCAGTCTGTCAATCAATCAATCAGTCAGTCAGTCAGTCAGTCAATCAGTCAGTCAATCAGTCAGCCTTTCAATCAATCAATCAATCAATCAATCAATCAATCAGTCAATCGAACCCACGCTTAGCTTGCTCAGAAGTCGTACTAAAAATATTACGTTTATTAAGTTTACCATTGAAATTACAATTTCCTCAAATCAGATTTGTTTATTAATCTTTCTATTGCCAGCTGTCCGATTTTACTGAGCTTGATACCGGGTACTGTCCTATTACAAGTTTGTTATCGGACATCTAAACCAACTGAATCACAACCTGACTTTTTGGCTTACTAGCCAGTCATAAGTAAGTAACAAGTCAGCTTGACAATGATCTTTCACTTCTCAGAATTAAGCAAAATGGAGGATTTTTCCCCTGCCAATAATTTCACTTCTTTGAATGTCCTTGAATAGCAGTTGAAGCAGATTGACAGGGCCGGAAGCCAAAGTCTTTACAATTATACCAAAGTAATAAACTTATCCTTAATATTTCTTGTAATCATTTAATTACGATAATAATAACAAAAATACTTATATTACTACTAATAATAGTATTAATGACAATAATAGTAATAGTAATTATATATAACAGCAGTATTAGTAACAAAAACAATTTGGCCCTCACTGTTATACTATGGTTATGATTATTTTTGCTATTGTTATTACAAGTTTAATATATGGCTCTAATCATTGGGCCAGTCCTTTAAAAATGCTAAGGAAACTAGTAAATATACATATGACACTACACGTATGAAAATAATATTCCGGCTTGTAATCGATCTTGTCATAATTTCTTTTTTCAGCTGGTGCATTTCACAATTAAGGATAAAAATATCATAATAGTCGCATTGCGATTGACCAAAACCATTAATACAATGTAATGAGTATGTAGAAGACAATTCAAGAGTGCCATTGATATAATGACTTTCGACAAATTCCGTCGAAATTACTATTATGTACATGCATTTACAAAAAATACTCAAAAGGCGGCTATGTTGTGTTTCATCTGAGCACAAAGGTCCCGACGAAAATACCGGGTTTTTTTTCATTTTCATGTTGATATGTTTCTCCATTTCGTTAAGCTGCATGACCAAGATAGTCAGAAATTGGATTCGGATATTTTATGGCTGTGAAAAATGGAGTTGTCTATAGTTCCCCTCTCAGATAAGTTGTTTTTTCATTTGTTACCAGTAGTTATGCCAAGGAAAATACATTATAAGTACAAGATTATATATAAATCCCTCTCTCTCTTCTCTCTTTTTCTACCACTCATCTTGCTGCAGGTATAGTCAACAAAATTGTCGGAAATGTCGATAAACTGCATGACAACATAGTCACTTAATTTAAACTCCAAAATTGCAGTATGGAGACTTGTGTAGGGTGTTAAAATACGGAAACAAACTGTGACGTTTTAGTGAAATAGGATAATTTCATGAGCTTATTTCAGGAAGCGATTTTGTCCTTAAGCTTTTGATTCATTTTGGCTGCTGATGTTTTTGAGATGTTGTTAATGATTTAAAAGTTCCAGTACTTTGCAACAAGCTTCTTAAAAGAATCCTCGGTTGTTTCAACAAATTACCCTCTAAATGCTCTTTGAAAGTGTGTTGCACAGCAGGGAAACACAAGTCCACAAATTGAAGTTTTCTGAAGGCGATTTTCCATTCGAACTTTCCGGCGCTGCCAATTCGAAATGTGACGTGTTTCGGTTCTGTTCCAGGCTCCTGTTTGCCTAACACTCTGTTAGCGAACGAGAGGGGCTCGGCACTTCACATGCATTACGTCAATTCAAGATAGCATCGCCCCGGAACTGTTCAAAAGTAAGAAATCATGCACCATCAAAAAACTATTTTAAAGAACGTTTTGGGCGCAACTTGTTGAAACAGCCAGAGTCTTTTGGTGATTCAAAAGCTCCAATAATATGCATCCTACTGCTTAAAGATAAAGCTAGTTGGTTGAGTGAATATTGTTTGACGTGATGTGGTTTTCTGTTACCCTTTCGTTTACGGCTCTCAGCTCTCAGGTAATAAGTTGAAAGTTTCATTGGCAGCCTGTGACAGGCGTTAGGACCAGGACTTTGTACTAAATGTTGTTTCAACTGGTGTGATTGTGAGTTGAGCTACTCTTCTTTACGGTTCTCAACTTTCGGGTAAAAAGTTGAAAGTTTCATTGGCAGCCCGTGACAGGCGTTAGGACCAGGACTTTGTACTTAATGTTGTTTCAACTGGTGTGATTGTAAGTTAAGCTACTCTTCTTTACGGTTCTCAACTTTCAGGTAAAACGTAGAAAGCTTCATAGTCAGCCCGTACTCGGGTGTGAGGTCCAAGACCTTGTACTTAGGATCCAGTCCTCCCTGTGTGAACCCACAGCTGTGCACCAGGGTAGCAAGAATCATGTAAATCTGTTGAACGCCAAGCTCACTTCCGGGACACTTGCGACGACCAATTGAGAATGGCATGAATCCGGGAAGTAAGTTGGGGTCAATCACACGATGGTTTTCGTCCAGGAATCGCCTTGGGTCGAACACGGCCGGGTCTTTCCAGGTGGCTGGATCATGGTGAGCCGACCATAAGTTGGGGAAAATCATGGTACCTTTAGGGATGAAGTAGCCCGCGAGTGTGGTATCAGCGGTTGTGCTATGAGGGATGGAAGTAGGTATGACGCTGGTAATTCTTAATACCTCGTATACGAATGCCTTTAGGTAGTGTAAACGTTCGACGTCTTTCATTTTAACGGTTTCCCTGCAGCCAAGAACGTTATCGACTTCGGCTTGGATTTGTGCCTGTATTGAAGGGTATTTTATCAAGTAGCCCAGGGCGAAACTAAGGGACACTGAGCCAGTGTCCATCCCAGCCCCAAACATATCCAATAATGTCCATAACAGATCCTTGTCATCGAGTTTATAGCTCGTCTCTTCTTTCAGGGCCTTCTTTTCATTTTCGTAGTAGATTTTCAGCAGATTGTCAGCAAGATTTCGGACTTCCCCGTGAACGTATGTTGACTTGTTATCGAGGTAAAGCTTGTTTACAAGGTTCACGAAAATGTTGTAGAGGTGAGACAACCTGTTTATGCTCTCACTAGGAAACATACCAAGCCATGGCATGAAGTCTATTGGCGTGCCACCACCCATCACGTCTTTAAAGGCGTCGGAGATATCGAGCATTTCTTGTAGTCCTTTGTGGCCATAAGGGAAGTTCGTTCCGAAAAGTATTCCCACAATGATGTTTGAAGTGGCAACCTTGAAGATATTTCTCGGGTCAAATGGTTTCCCTTGATGTTGCTTGAAATATTCCAAAAGCCGGTTACACTCTGCTTGGATTTTTCCTTCAAGCATTTCAGGGGAAGTTAGGTATTTATGCATGGCGTTCTGACACAGTTTTCTTAGAGCTTGCTGTTTCGGACTGTAGTCAACAAACACAATCCCACTGTTTCCGCCCCCACTCGCGATTTTGAACGAACACAGCGGAGGACGTCCTGCAAAGACTGACGCTTTCTTCACAAGTGCCTCTCGAATTACTTTTGGTCTGTTAAGGACAACTACGAGCCGGCTGCCAATTTTTATACTAAAGATATTGCCGTATGTGTCCGCCATCTTGGTGAGGTCCAAGTAGGGCGCAGGTCCTAAGCGAAATACAGCACCTGCGTAAAAGGAAGATTCGGTTTAGTGACAGTGCAGGCGTATTAAAAAGAAACCTTTTGTTATTCTTCAGCATTTTGCTTTTCCCATGTTAGAATCTTTATATTTGATACTGAGAATGCATTAATCTACGCAAAACATATTTTTGAAGTACAATGTAATGAAAACCCACTTTAAACGGCTAGTTTTCCTTTGTGCTACAAGATTCCATCCACGCAGTCCTGAAACCCCAAGATAATCATAGCCAAGAAAGGCTCCGTTTTTCAGTTCGATGATTCCAACACGGAATTTTGTTCCATTATAAAAAACAGAAGAGTTTTACTAAAAGGAAAATAGCCGGTTTGTTTGTCTTCAAAGGGTGGTTATAACCAACGGTTTAAACTGTCTGCGGCGCAGGCTAGTCAACTAGTAAGAATAAAATTTAGTTTATATGCTAGCTGACGAAGTTATGGTGGATTTTTAGGTTTTAACCAATAGCTGTGAATGCTGAAATGTGCCCCTGCAAAATGTGCAAATGTTTTCAACTTATCAGCCAATTACGCGCTTTTGTGCAAAACTTTATGCAACTCTGCGTGATGTTCTGAAAAAACGAAGCATCTTACAGAATACAGTAATATAATTTAGCAAATAGAAAGACTTGGAAAGAAAATATTTGAATGTTGTACGAAATTAGAACCAGTTTACGGACGAATCAAACAAGAGATTCTAGTGAATATCTCAACAAGTTTCTAACCTTCGAAAAAAAATCGTTTGTTTATACTTTGAAGATTCGCGGCTTGCTTTCAAACTCAAAATATTATTTGCAAACAATCAGCGAATCGATAATGATGGACAAAGTTTTGTTTTTAATCTTTGCTCAAGTAGTGAGTCGGGAATTGCACTATTGAGCTGTGTGTTTTCAACTACAACACCTCAAGTAAAATATATGGCTGTTTCGTCAGGAGATTTAGAGTTTCACTTGGCCATAGTTTTTGATTCTACCTGGATTCATTTTCAGGTATGGACGAAAACATAAGGTGTGGTTTCTGACGTCATCACTCTTCACATATGGCAACGGAAAAGCAGCGTTTTAAATGATGAGGTCGCTTCAAACTTCAGAGGGTAAGTAGCCGTTGCTGCTCCTGTTAACTATTTTTAGTCTTCGTTGACGTCACATGAATATATATTTTTATCCACGGGAAACTAACTGATTTTGAGTGCAGATCTAGAGAGACTGAAAAACATTCCACTTGGCAAAGTTTCAGAGCAACATTGCACATCATGCGACGCGTCTTCATAACAAGGATTTTCAAAATCAATATATGAGTCTGCCATGTTACATGCGTTATTACTTTTTAAGCCTCAAACGCTTTATTCCATTTATAGAAAATGATAACGCCATTTACTACACCAACATTTTTTTTTCATGTCTACCATGTGATACTTTTGGCACGATAAGCATTATCTAATTGAAACGCCGGCCAACTAGTCGTGGAACCAGTTCGCACGTTTAATCGAGAGTCCCCACAAACTGCTATCACAGAACAACTTGAATAGTTGGCCAGTATATGGTCGGTACTTCGAACGCGCGAAGGCGTGCGACCATCTACAGACTAAATGCTTCCTCGGCCCAAATTGGCCACTGAAGTCTGATTTGAGAAACAAGGGCAGAGGTCTTGGACTTTGTTTCAAAGAACTGAATTGAGAAACTACGGTCACTCTACTGAGAAACTAACGCAGAGGTCTTGGACTATAAGCTTCAATCAACTAATCAAATCAAGAAATGAACAACTGACGACTGAAGCATGTCAAAATTAGTGTTTTGATAAAGAATAAAAGTGCTTTGAGAGGTAGAAACTAAACAACTCGCATTTTTT
>JAOBYE010365647.1:0-14727 GCA_025403585.1 Parazoanthus swiftii
AAATACTCCTTGAAAATGAAATTTGGCTCCTTGAATACTCCTTGAATTTTGTAGCTGATGGTCAGCACTAACCCTGGGTTGTAGACAAGGGACTTGACAACGCTTGGCCCGTGCGCCATGACCATTAGCCAGATGTAATCATTCTTGAGCCTGTTACTCAATCAAAAAGGTTCAGTATATCGCACTGGTTAATCGTAAAACTTGTTTGAGCAAGTCTGAGATATTTACAATTGTATTTTAAACAGGACCATCACTTTCTGCTGAAGAGACCCTCGCACTTCTCATCCAGGCGGGGCTGTTCGATACGGCTTTCACGGTTTCATCAACTTTTAAGCTACCAAAGGAAAGCATAATTGAAGGGCTGGTTTCGAGGTATGGTTTTCATATCACTTTTTAACGCATGTTATAAAATGTGATGGTTTGTGTTCAGATAATTCTGTCGTGTATATCACTCTTTTTCTGTGCATATTCGCTGCAAAGATGCCGTTTTTCTCACTTAGAATTTTCAGAAACTATTAAAGTTTGCATTCTCTAAGCTGTTTATGTTTTTTGTCACCCTCTTTAGTACTATAATCTTTTGTTAGTGTAACATTTGAATGAGTGTTCGCAACGGTAAATGAACTGTCTCCGTGGCTGTGTTTACAACAGAGTAGGACAACCTCTCTTTGTACACAATAGCCCATTTAGCTTACCGGCTAATATCTAGAGGGGCGCTAAATTTCAGTACAACTTTCAAATACATAAACATTAAATACTTAAAATTGTATTGTTTACTAACTTTAAACTCTACAATGTTTACCTGTATTTTTTAGGTGTGTGAAACAGTCTTACGAGAGTGCTAGGATGATCAGGTACGTACAGACAGTCAGGCAGACAGTCACGTTCGTACATAGACACACGCCCACTCACGGGCAGGCGTACTAAGAGACACACGCGTGACTCATTGCCAAGACGTTGCACCGTCACAAAATGTTCAGAGTCAATATTAGCGGGAAGCATTGTACCACAATTTCAAAATAAAACTCCTGCGATTGAGAGTATTACAGATGATGCGGACACTAACTGCTTTACTCAGTTGTCCCCCGTTATCTGGAGCAAAGAAAGGAAACAAAGGAATATTCGACAAAAGCGGTAGTTCCAGATAATCCATGGTAAACAACTACTGATAAACACTAGGAAGAGAAACAAGACTAGTTCGAGATAGCGAGACATCCGACGTAACCGCGTTCGCCATAACGGGACATTACTGTACTACTATATAGACCACTTTTATAATACGCCCCAGTGGTCATAAACAAAAACTTCGAATCGAGGCCAGTAGGGCCAAAATACAGCAAATGTATGAAAACTTGGAACTTGATCTCGACTTGAAGTTATTGTTATTGGTCACTGGAGCAAACAATGAAAGTAGTGTATTGAGTGGACGTAGAGAAAGAATTGGACTGAAATTAGCATTTTAGCGGCATTTAGCCAGCAGGGAGTGGGTTTCACTCAGTCGCAGAGCATTATGGGTAACAGTGTATTATAGACGTGTATAGCACATGTTAAGCCACTCTAGACAGCAACTTCAACCTTTTCAGTCGAGGAAAACAGTTTATCAAACTCAATCGATAATCAATTCTTTTTATAGTAGTGTTGTATTTCTTTTCTCAGACAAAGTGCTGCAACGATCGGGGAGGAGCCATGGGAATGGGTACTAGCCAATGATACCTCCTGCATTCAGTTCACCAAGGACAGCAGGTGAGAAAAGACACGTGATGTTTTCCTTTATTTCTTTACACAGATTGGTATACCTTTATTTCATCAGGGTGGCTCAGTCAGTTGTTCAAACTGTTGTCAGGAGAGACCCTGATAATCTAGTAAAAGTAAAAAAACCTAAAACACTTACATCAGATATTTTGTAAATCTAAAGTCCACGGATATATGGACATGCAATAGTCCAGTTTTGTATTCGTAGTTGCCGCTGATTACAATGACTACAGACTCTTTTACTCAGCATTACCCTCAACTTGGTGTTGAATATACATAAATGCCAGCGAGAACGATTAGAATTTTAACCCTCCAACAATAAAATAACTAACATCAAGACGAGGCTAATGCTGAGTAAATGAGTCTCTAGTCATTGTAATCAGCGGTAACTACGAACACGAAACTGAACTATTGCAATATTTGCGTTTCTTTTTTCGCCAGTGTCGCAGACCAGGCGTGGCAACTGTTAAAGTATTACCTTGATCTACTGGAGTCACGTGACGGACAGGCTTACCATCGGTGCGTGGCGCGAAAATTGCTTTCCCTGGGTGCACCGCTGCCCACGTGGCTTGTCAACTCATATAAGGTACATTGCGCAACGCGGGCTCAGGCAGCTTTGATTTAGTTTTCGATATTTGTTGTTTATTCTGCATTGTTATTTTTGAATGTTCATCACCCTTGGGCAGTTGACTTTTCGGGCTCATTTGGTATCAAAACCGTTTGTACTTGTTGGAGTGAACTCCATGGCATTTTGCATGAGTTATTTAAAAATCCGGGGCAAAAATGAATTCGGAGTTGTAAATGAATATTTTTAATACACATTTATACAAGATCTACCCAGCCTTTCTTTATATATTACATTATCCTTTAATCTGTAAGTTAAGATACATGTTCTACAAGCCGTAATTTACTTAATTAATTTTTATTTCAAGAACATTTTTTTTAAAAAAAACAACAAACCAATTTAAATCCATTAATAATATTAAAGTAATAGTTGTAAAAAAAAAAACATTTAAAAAATGAATAGTTTTAATCCGATGACTTTCCCGCTCCTCTCCAGCTTGTTTCGAAATGAACACACAATTTGAAGCATTAACGCTTATCAGTTAAAATTTATGAACATAATAAGGCAGACAAAGCTTTAGAACACGTAAAAGGTAAAGGCAGAGCGATCTTATTTAACGAGAGTAACACGTGACAGTAATCAACTGATAAACTTGTGGCCCTCAGTGCTCCGTTTAATGGGTACTTAAATGTGTTATTTGACTACACTGGTACCTTTTAGGACATTGCTGCTTCCGTTTACATTAGCTTGTCTTGGTTTACCTTCCCATGTAAGAAATATAAAGGGCTATGGACGCTTTTGTAACACAATTAAAACTCGTTCAACCAATACTTGTACTTCCTTGATCACAATGGTATTACTTTTGTCAGAACTTTTCAACTTTTTCTATACATAACGTTCTTAACTAGCTTTTTTTTAGATTGTAGTATAATAAATGTAAAACATATATTTTAACAAGAAGTCTCTTTTGATCTCGAAGACCCGCCAGTAGTGGAAGTATTGTAATAAAGTCATTTTTATTATTATTATTATTATTATTATTATTATTATCATTATCATTAATATCATTACTAATTTTGTTGTTGTTGTTATAATATTATTATTATTACTATTATTATTGCTACTACTATTTGTATTATTATTATTATTATTATTATTGTTGTTGTTGTTGTTGTTATTACTACTACTGCTATTAAATGCTAGTGTTGTCATAAGTTTAATGAACTTGAGAATCCAGTGTCTTTATCCCGGTTTAATCCTTGGTGTAAACATAGCCTTGAATGGACATTGTGTTACTATTATTTGTCAGTATTAGTAAATATTATTATAAATAACCTGTGTTCCAGAGATTAGATGCAGCCGAGTTGCTCCAGCTTTACGTGGATTACGACATGTTGTACGAAGCCGCTGACCTGGCGCTAGAGTTTGTGGACGCAGTTCTTGGAAATGGGAAAGAATATTTTGGTGTCAAGGTACGCCTGTTGATATCCAGTATGTCGAGTTTAGTTCGACGGTACCTGATCAGTAGATACAGATTTACTGTCGACAGTTGCCGCTGCATTTTACTGGATTTTCTTGTTGCAGTTTTTTAACATTTTTAAACTTGGCAGGCTCATAATAAAACAAAGAACAAGCACAAATATTCGGACAGGAAAAAAAACAGGAGTCAATCCGATTCTTTCATTGTACACTCTATAAAATATTTTGCCATTGATAAAATGAAAAAAAAGTTTAGGTAATCTTGTATTGCTATGTAAGTGTTTTTTTTGTTGAACCGCGTTTTTGAAATTATTTTTTCAAGTATTGTTAAGTACTTTTGGGTTTTTTTTTGAATAATTGAAACACTACACATACTCGTTGTTGTTGTTATTTTTAACCACTGTAGAGTGCTCTCCACGCCACTAGCCCCAGTGTATGGCTACCTTACATGACCCTCGACCACTTGCTCTTCGCCCTCAGAGAAGCAGCGGCTGATTCCGATCTTGCAAAGGTAAACCTGTTTACTCGGTTTTCTTCTACAAAACAACACTTTTGTTCTCGATTTTCAGCTTTGCATTGACAACTTGCGCAAGGTACAGAGGTGCGGTTCTATGGGAGAATGTTGTTTACTTCATGTTGTTCCATTAGCACAAAGCTGAGGGCGGGCCACCATCTTGGATTTTTCCTGACATAAAAAATAGGTCTTATTTTTACTCAAAAGTAGTGGAAAGCTGTTGGGATGCATTTAATTAGTAAAAACTACAGTTTCACAGAAAAAATCAGAAAATCTAAATATTGAGAAAAATTTATATAATTTGCTGAAACGCCATTCAGAAACTGTTGCTGCGGAAACTGGTTGACAAAACTTAAACACACAACAAAACTTTGGAGGGCTTCCTTTACCGGTTCGTTTTATAGAGGTTTGAATTTGACGTGGGTACTCCTTGCCCCCGCCCCGTCTCGTGTCTGAAAACTTATAAATGTTTAGTGCTTTGTGTGGCTGTGTGGCAACATTTTGCATTCATTCTCTGTACATTTTGAACATTTCAAATTTGAATTATACAGAAGACAGCAATCCGTTTCTCAAAATAAATATAAAAAAATAAAAAGTAAAAAAATAAAAACAGCAACTGATCATCAGTGGGATTCCTAAAATGTGTGCAATTCTACAATTGGTTTCAGCTCCATTAAATCCCAGACCAATTGCAGAACATTTTAGGAGGAGCCACCCACCAAGTGAGCACAGACTCGTCATTCAAGAAGTATTTGGCGTATCATGCTCAAATTTTTAGTGAATACTTAGTCTTTCATTCTGTGTGTTCTGTTTATTTGAAACCGTTAAAGCTGAGATTATTTTAGTTAGGGAAACTTAAAGTAATTAATAAGAGTAAATACTAACAAATTACGTCAGTAAAAGTTAGCCTTTCTCGCCATAAAAAAAACCCAAGTTCTGTTTTTTCCTCAGGTTCGCGATGAACTGGAAATGAAACTTGGGCGATATCACCAGCATGTCGCGAGAGTGTCAAAAGATATGGCCGAGGCGGCCTGCAGGCGAGCCCAGCGGAGGAGTGCGTCAGAAAAGTTTCCGTATGAGTAGAGTTCAGGTGCACTGTGCCATAAGAAAACATCAAAGTAATCCGCAGCTGCGAAAAATACACCGGGCTGTAACCTCCGCGAGATAGTAGCTTACGCAAGTTTTGGACAAATTTTCACGTGTGTTCAGGGTCCAATTGTTGAAAAATGGCATAGTTAAACTTTTAACCCAAGATTAGGTTTATAGGCTTGTTTGGGCTGACATTTTGGGCTAATGCAGCTTGGTTTCCTTCGAGTGTTTCAACAGTGCTGTATATAGGCCAGAATATGTATTTCTAGGTAACGAAATTCAAGTTAATTTTGCTTAACCTAGGTTAAAATGTAACCCGCTTTCAAACGACCACTTGGCTCTGAGACAGCGAAATGAAAGTGATCTTTTACACTATTTCTCAGTTGTAAGATTGCTACAAAGGTGTTTCGTTCTCTTTACAACTACTTTATTTTTGATATAAAAAAATAAATTTAACATGGTTTACACCGTCACAGAAAAGTTATGGAATGTCAAAATACGTTACAAAAGGGCTGGAAAATGTATGGAATTTGAAAAATGACTTTAGGTCAGAGAAAAGTCATGCCGGGAAATTTCAATACTTTTGCCTTTTTCAATCCTTGAACATTAAAAACAGTAAAACAAGTTGTTAGAACATAAATCTGGTCGAAAACAGCGGTAGAAAAGGATTTACCATAGTTTTGTAAAATGACATGAGATCATTGAAAAGTCTTGGAGTTTTATTATCAAGATGCTGTGTAAATCCTGTATAGAAGATCGTGTAAATATCTTGGAGCTCACGAAAGCGGTACGGCGTGGTAACGATGGGCACGTTTAAGTATTTTATTAATAAAGATGCGTATGATGTGCATGATTAAGTCACAAACTTTTGTTGATAAACGGCAATCCGAGGATACAGGAAACATGATTTTTTGGTGTAATAATAATGGTAATGATAGTGATAGTGATAATGATCATTTCTGTAGTTCAGTCGGGAGTGGCGAATTTTAAATTTTACACGTCAGTTCTTTTACATACAACGGGGTTCGTACGGATCATGGAAGACCTGAAAAGTTATGGAATTTTATAAATTCGTTTTCCAGGCCTGGGAAGTCATGGAATTTTGATTTGGGTCATGGAAAGTCATGGAAAACAAAAAAGATTACCATATAAAACATGGGTTAGTTATTTTAAGTGGGTAACTCGTCAGATTTCACTTACGGAAAGCTAAATTCCAGTGATATCAGACGTATAGGTAAATACATATTAGTATTTCTTAAGGCGAATTGTTTTCCCTCTCAAAAGTATTTACTATGCTGGAACAGTTATTGATATGTTGCAAGGAAACAGATGGTCAAATTAGGTCGTGGAAAACTGTGTAAGGTTATGGAAAAAGTCATGGAAAGTCATGGAATTTCACAAGGTCGAAAGAGTATGAAACCTGTAAAAAACTGCCATTCAGTAAGGACGTTTGATGCGATGAGAACCCACGGAGTGACACCTTATTGAACACCTTGCATGTATACACTATGTCTTGACGCTAACTAGTTAAGGTATCTGTTGCCCACGTGTAAAAACAAGGAGCAAGGCGTCTAGTATTGCGTCGAAATGAGCAAATCCGGGCGATTGTCGAATTTTCCGCTTAATGAAAACAAGTAAAAAAAGTGGTCAGTACGAATGTACATTTGAACAACCTAAAAACACGAGATGATCAATCCGGGTTTCTAGGAAACCATCCGCCCACCCCTCCCCTAAACCTAAAGATAAACCTAACTTCAACCTTGACGCAAACCCTAACCTGAGGGAGGGGTGGGTGGTACGTTTCCCAGAAACTTCAAGTTATAAATTCTTTACCGAGAATCTGATTAAATTCAAACGGTTGCTTAGGCTGTATCCCTGGCCGGGTATTATTTTGGTTGGATGGCAATTAATAACTGGTCATTCAGTTTTTACTGGTGATCCATTTCTTACTGGTCATCTACTTTGCACTTCAAATAATACAGATCATCTTGTCATGTACAAAAGTGTTTGTGGTAACTGCTGTTCTGATTATCTTAAAAAAAACCACGCTTACTATGCGGCTTCCCCAGGTGCTGTTTTCAGCATAACTCGGTATTTTACTGTAATGTGAAAAAATACCCAAAATGTATTGAGTAGGGAAGTCAGAATTACGCCCACAATAATGATCACCATGATTTACAATCCTACCCCACAAAATGCATATGTAGTTAATACAGGGGTCGTACGGGTCATCAAAAACCTGAAAAGTCATGGAATAGGATCATCAGGGGGGAGGGGGGCTTTGAATAAAGTTGGAGTTGCAAAAGGGGTTTGTTCAGATTATGAGTCAAATGCCTTGTATCAGGGTTGACGTCGTAAATCATTTGGTGATCAGTGCCGATCATTTAAAAAGCTGTCAATCATACAGTAAACAGACAGAATATGCCTTTCCTTGGAGGCCAAAGAGTCAGATATTCAAGTTCCAATTTATTCAGTAATCTTAGTAATGTAATCCTCGGACCCATCATCAAGGGAGAATAGGTATTTGCAGGCGTTCATTGTAATATCCGATGTTCACCTCGTACCAGCCCGGTTTGTAAATTGCCCGTAGATTTTTCCACAGTAGAAGGCATGTACAGCATCGGAAAAATTAGAAAATTGTTACTTTTCGGGGATTTGAGCCGTGTGTTTCTTATAAAAAGAATTCTTATAGAGAAGACGCGTTGTAAAAGATGAAGTCGTAAAAGCAATTCCAGACAATGACGAAAGTTCATCGGCTGAATCTGACGGAAAGGTCTCGGCTGTTTTCGCTAATCGTGCCATGAGATCAAGAGCATGGAGGTTTCCTACAGTTACTATGTTTGCAGCTTTTGCTTTTCGATTGGGTCACGATTTATGAAGCGAGACGTCGTGTGTGTGTGTTGGGGGAGGGGGGGGGGCGCTCTCAATTTATTACAGAATCCTTTTGGGTTGGGGGCGCTTTGAACATTTTTACCTAGTTCTTTACGGGTCCTGAAAATTCTCAGTTGTCCCATTGTACCTTTGCTCCTTGTCATTAGAAATGAAGTTTCGTAAACCGAACTGTGATTCGAGAAAAAAAAATGATTTTTTTGATTTTTTGAGGGTAGAGTGCAGCGCATGGACTTTGCTAGTAAACCTCTCCCAAGTGTGTCAAACTTCCGGTGGCAGTGCAACAGTTTATATTTTGCTGAAAGGTATTGCAACACCAGGTATCCACTTTAACGAGTCTCGAACTTTAATAAAGTTCAGCAGCACGGAAAACCTTGGAGTTACGATCAACTACCGCGATCCTTTGCGTTTGTTTGTGAGTTCTTTGAAGCCTGTGCGTGCACGCACCCGCTCGCGCTCGGTGTTCCAAATATTCTATGACGTCAGTGCCAGTCGTACTATAAATACCGCAGGCGCAGCCACAAGGAGAAAATTTTGTGTTCAGATCGAGTTTCTCGTGGAATGGAAGAGAATCGTCACTTCACGGATATCAAAGATATTCGGCCCGGTGTTAAGAATCTGCATTGCCTATTCATAGTTTTGGACGTGGGTAAGTTAGTTCAGTCTTTTCTTAGTTGATTCCGGAATTTAGAGACTAATCTATAGTGGTTTTGCTAGGTAAAGCGACCAAAACGAAGGACGGTCATAATGTGAGATCGTGTCGAGTAGCCGACAAGACAGGCTCGATCAATGTGTCCGTGTGGGACGAATTTGGCGACTATCTGCAGTCGGGAGACATCGTGAGATTCATTAGGGGGTGAGTTGGCTTCTTTTTGGTTTTCGTGGGTTATGTGATCAATAAAACTAAAGTCGCTTCAAACGCCTCGTGGAAATCTCTGAGCTTCCATCGCCATGTTCAACTGCATAAGTTTGCATAAATTAGTGAAGTTCTCTTTGCCCGCAATTAAATGCCCATTGACGCCAGAGACAACCGGATTTTATTACAGAAAGCCAATCAGATTTTTTCACTAAGGAAGATGTACAGCTGTGATTCCCGTTGTTATTTTGCTTGCGCAGCTTACGTAGTTCATATTCATTAGCTTCTGAGATTAAAATAAACAACAAAGTTGTTTTCAATTGGATGAAGTAACTTTTGTGAAATGCAGTGTTTGAATACCAGAGACGGCAATAATTTACAGGGGGTAACATCAGAACACATTTTACGAGAAATATAATAGCTGTAAGTGTAATGTAAAAAATTGCAACAGATGTTACATATATATTAAGAAATAGATGTTTGTCGAAAATAGAATCAATAGCTGATGTTTTACAGGCAATGGGGGAAAAAATTTAAAAAAGAACAATAATGCACTTTTTTCTTTTTATGAGAATGTCTGTTTTTTTTGGCTGAACACTCTTAGCTTTTGTGATGACTGAACCTCAAATGTTTTTAAATATGATTTTGATATTCTTCAGTTTTTCAAATACGTTCAAAGGTTAATATCAGTTCATACTCTCTTTTTAAGTTAAGAACAATCTTAATAAGAACACTGAGGCTAAATCAAAAATTTATGCAAGCACACGATGTTGAACTGCAGTGGTCCTACAGTAGTCAGCTCTCCCACTGGCATTCAAAAATAGTTTGTCTTACAAAAGGCACTTCACATTTCTTGTGAAAGAACACAAAAGCACCTTGCTGAATTTTAGGCGAGTTTAACCCCTTTTGGAAAACATAGCTGTTAAGAACAAAATAAAAACATTGAGCCTGAGCAAAATTTTACTTGTTCTTAATTTACCAAAATTAAATGTGAAATTGTACTGCTCTGGAGTTTTGGCATTCCATTAATTCAAAACATGTAGCTCTATGTAACTGTTCCTTAGTTAGCCTTTGTCTTACGGTTCTTTCAACATATTCTTTATTTGTGTCATTTTTTGCCTCGGGGGTTTTTTAAAGAGTTTTTTTAGAAACAGAGTTTTAATAGGTTTATTTAATTATTATGTACATGTATATCACTCCAAATTCACTCCCAATCCTCATTTCCACAAAATTCTTCTCAACCTTTGACAAGTGCATTCTGTTTTACACATGATTGGGTGTTCTTTTCATTTTAACCTTTAGAATTTCAATTTTCTCATGATAAAATTTTTGAACTTCACTTTGGACTTCAAAAGCAAACTTTTTGGCATGCAAGCATGTAGTCTGGTGTAAACACTCACAGGCATTTCGACCCTCCCAATTTTCCCAGGAGTCTCCCATGTTTTGGTGCAGTCTCCCGTTTTTTGTCAAAATCTCCAGATTTTTGGAACAATTCAAAAATTAATGTTCAAGTTATAAAAACACATGTTGGTTTTAGCGATACATGTGGAAATGGGTTAATAAGTCTCGGTTTTATTCCAAAATCAAAGTCGTTTTTTGATCATTCTTTTCCCCAATCTTCTTTCAGAGGTCCATCTTTCCGTCTGGTTGTTTTGCAAAAAAGATTGTTGCTAGCATGCACGTCCCCAGGGCCCACATCAATACACTTAGTTTAAAAATGCAGGAAATTAGCTATTTCAGAAGACTATATTTATTTACCAATTTGTGTGGGGGGGGGTCACGGTATGTTGGGGTATGTCCCGGTGAAAACTTCCCTGTTTTCGAACTCCATAGGTTGGAATGTCTGCTCTCACAATGGGACATCACATTTTTCTCTTGTAAAAACTTTTCAATCTTCATTCATGAAACAGGGGGGTTTCATGAAACACGGGGGTTACCTTTCAGTATTCTGGATGGTTATGTGTTGCTGGCTCTACAAAACCCTTACCCTGTGCCAGACCAGAATTATCACTTTAATTGTCATTACATGCTCAAACAGTTTTCTGAGCTAAGGAGATGCTCTAACAAACTTCAATAGTTTGGCCATCAGTGCAGTAAAGAAACATTAGAATGCTTGTGAAAATTTGAAATGAACCTGAGGGGGCTGAATTTTATTTTTATGATCTCTGCCTCTAACTTCTTGTCAAAAAAATCTGTAAATTTTTATCTAAAGTTCAAAAACTGTGAACATAAGGGTTTCTCGCTGAAAGGGAGGATCATGTTGTTAGGGTTACTGTTGCACATTGGTTACACATGTGTTGTGAACAGATGAACAGCCCACCGAAATGCATCAACACAGTTTATGTCAAACAGGAAAATATTCTCATTACATACCATCTAACTATGTTGTGATCACCGTGTTTATTATAATGATATTTCCACGTGTAAAAGTCAACTAATATGATATCTTTTTGTCTCATTTTTTCTTAACATCAATCCCAAACTCAGAGGTCCCCTCCCCCCTCTTAATGTCAATTTGACGTTAATTGTTATCAGATTGATTTCCGACGGCCTCTAATGTCAGAATGCAGTGTCATTGAGATTGACATGGATTGTTGCTCCAATTCATGCTATGGGTTGTTGGTCAACAGTACAAAGTCGCGTATATTACCATAGTTAATTTGTTGATAATGTATTGTTGATAATGTATTCATTTCTTGTAGGTATGCTTCAGTATGGAAGGGAAGTCTAACATTGTACACTGGGCGAGTGGGATCTCTGGAAAAAGTTGGAGAGTAAGTGAAGTTATTTGTCTTGCCAAGTAGTTTGAAAGTGGGCTAGTGCTAACCCAGGATTAAACAGTCTTTGGCTAAAACATTTAGTCTTGAATTCTGGACTACCTTGCAAAGTTTAAATACTTCATAATAAGAACTAGAGTAAATTGCATATTTGTAGATGTGAATATTTTATTTGAAATTGTTTTCTCTAACCCATGGTAAGCCTTTTTATCACCACCAAGAAGTATACAAGTACGGTACATGTACATGTATGTGATACTGGTCATATTGGAAAGCAAGAGAAAAACAAGCATTTTGGCTACTGGTTATCAGTTGACATAGTCTTGGTCGTTCCGTTCACACTCTCAGACTATTAAAATATGAAACATTAAATAATATTGCCTGTTTCTATTATTATTTGGAACATCCTGCAAACAAATCAATTCTTGTTACTCTCTTTTTTTTGCTTTGAGCTAGAAGCCCTTACTTCACATTCCAGCATAAAAAGAGACTTTTGATGGATGTCCCCTCCCCTCCACCCCACTACTGTACTTTCACATTCATGTACAGTAGTCCTCTGAAATTTGTGCTTCTAAAATAATTATTTGTTTTCAACTTTTTATAACCTACATGTAATTAGTTCTGATTATTAATTCAAACCATGGCAAAATCATTTCCGAGTCATCCCTCAGTGATCCTGGAAATCCCAAATCTCTGCTCCACAGAAATTTGCCTCTTTTCACCCCTCCAAAATACACTTGTCTGGCTATACTGCTGGAAAGAACCCAACATGAGGATATAATTATAAATGATATAAATTCCTAGTTATGTTTTGTTTGTCATGATCAAGTGCAGTTTACAATAAACAGGAGAAGTTTTTTGTTCATGATACTACATGTAACTATAGGTGTACATACGAAAAAGTGTGTGTGTCTCCAGTACATCATTTTTCTTGTGGGGGTTAAAAGTCACTACCCAGTCAAATTTGGGCTCGTTAATTCAACATAAATATCACTTGCAGTCCCCACAAGAACTAAGAAATTTGCAATGATAAGAAAAATGGTGTTTTACTTGACTATCTCTAACTTCATACATGTACATGTACTGCCAACTCTAAGGATACTGATTAAATATTATGAAATATAAACCATAGAGAATGGCCTTGAGAACAAAAATGGCTGAAAAAGTACAACTGTCAGTTCAGTCATTCAAAATGAGGCTACTATAGAAACAGGTTAGTTCACAAACAAATATTGGCAAATATCACAATGTTTCCCAATGTGTTTTGGGCAAAGTTGTGAAGTCTGGGGTTTATATTTTTAACCATACATGTACGCATTTGAAAATAGCCCTCTCCCCTACCCCGTAGCCAAAAAATATTTATCCTAGAATAATTTGCTTTTCAGTTTTTGTATGGTGTTTTCCGAAATCCCAAATATGAGTGATCCAAATGCAGATTTTTTGCAACACTATAAACAGGTAGGTACAGGTATATATATTGTTGAAGATTGTCTTAACACCCTTGTTTTCAAGAGTTCTAGCTTCTATTTTAACCCTTTAGTCCCAAACATGACAAATGTGTTGCTAAGTTTTTCTAAATGGTATTTATACTTTCCCTTAAACAGTTTGAGAAAACTTTGTATTTCACATTGGATAGCTTGCAATGTGGGATCAATTTCTAGATTCTCGCAACAAAACAGCACATTTTGATTTGATAATGTCAGGAGAAGATATATGTTAATAAACTGGTTGTGGCTGAAAGGGTTTACTACTCTTTTTTTCCAATTTGCTGCTTTCTGTTGGCTGTGATACAAATAAAAAAAATTATAGGGAGATAAGTCAGAAACTGTTCAAAAAATAATTTACAGGGCAGTTTATGTTTTCAGTAGTTAGATTTTGTTTTATTTGTCTTGTAGCTTACCAGTAATAGCTGGGAGTAACCTTATAAGAAAGAACATACATTGAGGTGCTTCTTGACCAAAACTATAAATATTGTTAACAAGCTTACAAAAAGGGGTTGGAAATATACACATATTTTGGATAATGCATACATGGGTTTCAGTATTGCTCTGTTTGATACATTAGATACTAACTTGAAACTTTTCCCCCTTTCCCCCCTTTCAAAAGTCCTGGATCCACCCTGGAAAGTTCCTTAATTTACTGTAATACACTACTTTCATAATTTGCTCCAGTGACCATAAACAATAACTTCAAGTCAAGATCAAGCTCCAAGTTCTCATACGTTTGTTGTATATTGGCCCTTATGGCCTTGACTCGAAGTTTTTGTTCATGGCCACTGGGGCGTATTATGGAAGTGATCTATATTACAATGTTTTCAACAGTTTAAAAATGTTGTTTCAGGCTGAACAGAACAGAAGCATATCAAGTGTGACACCTGTGATGAACACAGGGGGCAACCCAGTGCGTGGTCACCCTGTGATGGCACCTGAACATGCTCAGTTGCCGTCAGCACTCGCCAATCACCATCCTGGCTCCGTCCCAAACACTGGTCCCCATCGCTTCCACCCATACCCCAGACCAGAACAGCCAATGAGTGTGGCTGGGAAGGGTGAGGTTCATCGTGACCTGTCACGTGATCCTCGCTTACGTGTGCGTGCGGCTGCAAACGGCCACATAAATGGAAATGGAATAACGAATGGGAATGTTTTGAGAAAAGAAAATCTCCCAACGGGCAGTGGGAGTGGTGGAACAATTTCGGATCCAAGTGTTCGGAACATTATTAATTCTAGCAGGTATTCTTCAACTTTCTAATAACTGATAAAGTACCGTAGCAGATTGCGATCTTTGAGTTTATTTCAGCGCTCCAACA
>JAOBYE010365758.1:0-14726 GCA_025403585.1 Parazoanthus swiftii
CCCCCTCCAACCCCCCTCCCCCCCCCCTTCCTCCCACATCACCCAGCATTTAATGACTCTACTGAGTAGTAACTAATGCCGCTCTTCGGTCCATAACTACTGCTACGTGCAAACGTTTTTACTTCTATTAATCAATGTTTTTTCTGTTTCAAACAGTGTTTTTAATTCACAAGAGAAAAGTATCAGTTTTTAAGTAGAATGAAACTGTTTGAACGTACTGCTTACAAGCAGGATTTCTAAATTTAATGAACTTTCTTCGTGGTTTTTCAACCTTCGTTTTAACTGTTGGTCTTATACACTATTGCTGCATGTAGTTATGGCGCGCTCAAGATGCAATAGAATTTAAGATAGTGATGATATAGTATAGTACGACTTTTAGTTAAAACATTGCCAAGAAAGAAACAAACAGACAGGCAAAGAGGTATAGAAACTTCACATAGAACGACAGACAGACACACAGAAACTCACACACAGAGACAAAGGCAGATTGAGAGAAAAGAGAAATGTCTGGATCCGAGCTGTATAAAGTAAGTTAACAATATTTAAAACAGTTTGTTTGAGACAATTGTTTATTGACACTTCATGATAAACTATTTTAAAAACTTTCAAAATCCTAGCGGATAGCCTGTACTGTGATGTTCTTGTTGTACCAAATATTTGTGCTACTTTAGCTAAATATATTAAAAATCATTTCTAAAACATCAATTTGAGTTGGTTTAGCGGAAAAGACCGTGAGAAGCAAATCACAATTTACAACTTTTAGTTTTTCTAAAATGCCTATTCGATATATATGTTTACAATCACTTCCGTAATTTCTTCATTACGACGTTCTACAAATAACTGACAAAATGGGTTGTAAAAACAGTTTTAGTTTATCGCGTATTTGTGAAACAAGTATTTGTCCACCATTCACAGTAAACGTGTAACAAAGTTGAGCGTGTCAGTTTCGAAGCATTCACATGCAGTGATTTATATCCGTTTCTACCAATACGTAATAATGACACAAAATCCGTTTAATCTTGTGGGGTGAAAATGGTACTTTCTAAAAAAACGTTCTGATTAAGATCTTTTTTCTACGTCATAAGATATGATGGCTGTAATGACTTGCTGCGTAAATTTTAAGGTATATTTTTTGGATATATAAAATCACGTTGGAATAAAATATAAGTTTTTGCATTTCGCAGTTTTACGTTATCTTGCTTGAGAATTACTAACAATAACACTAGGTTCAATACACTACATATTTATATTTTCCAAAAAAGGGGATTTAAGAAACAACCAACAGTTCTTGTCGATTAAATTGTTACTTGCGAAGAAAATCAAGAACAACCGTCTCTTTGTTTCCACTTGTCTTGTCGAAAGCTGTGGCTTTTATCTCAGTGCCACCAAAGAATACGGAAAGATCAATATTTCGATTAGTTCCTTTAGACGTGTCAGGAGACGAAACGGTGACCTCTCCAATGGACGGATCCACCTCCGGATCGGTGGTAAACTTAGGACTGGTTGAACGGGAGGTGTAGAAGGCAAAGGAAACGGCAGTCTGGGTGCTACGTATTGGTTGATAGTTTGGAAAGTGTCTTGCTTCATCTACTTTGACGGTCTCACCTTCTTTAACTACGACGACCAAGCAATCCTTACACCAGGCAACTCCTTCACAAATATGGCGTTTTGAAGGAGGATGAACGCCTTCTTCAAACGGGCGGTATACTTCAAAGCAGTAGGTGGTGGACAGCATTCGCGACTCAAAGATTTGAGGTCTGAGGCCATACAAAACCGCTCCTTGTACAACTGCAATGCTGGCATAGTTTGGAATCAACACGCGGTAATTCTGGCTGAATGTCTTTCGTATCGCATCTTGGAGGAGAACTGATTCAGCAAAGCCTCCAACCAGGAAAAAGAACTTCGCCATTTTCAAAGATGGCTCCTTCAGCAGCGACTTGAGGTGAGACTCGATTCCCTTTAACACTGGCTCGAAGAGCTGCTTCATAACTTTTGGTCCCAGGCACAGATACTCGCTATTGTAAATCTTGACATCCTGGGGGTCGTAGTACTTGGAGATAGCTGTGTTAGGGTTGGGGTAACCATGGTTTGATAGGAACGTCACGAAGCTACGCGGTAACCGCAACCGAGTGGTTGTGCCTTCAAATGCCCTTCGTCCCCGCTTCTTCATTTCAAATTCGTTCATCAGGTTTAGCCACTCAGCGGGATAGGTTTTGCGAAAGCTATCTATTAGTGGCTTTCCAAAAAGTTTCTCCAATAGGTTTTCGAATTCTTGGTCAACTTTGGTTCCGCCAAATGGCCCACCTGTAACCTGGTGGATCTCTCTGATATTACCGCCTTGCACCACTTCGTGTGCTGTAACATCTAAAGTGCCACCTGCAGAAAAAAAATGGGAGGAAAACTGGCAGGTATTTTTCCCAGTCGAATTTAGGCAAGCAACACCTACCCCACAAAAGTAATTATATATACTTCTTTATATTTCTTTTTGTGGGGTAGGCAACATATATTTATATTGATTGGTTGTTAATTAGTCTAAGTTCTTTTAATTGAGGCTAGCTTCGTTACAATCTGCCCGTGGTTACGGTAACAAGAATTGGATGAGGCAAGAAACGCTTGAACAGTTGAAATAACAGTTGGTTGTTTGCATATCAGTTCTGTCAGTGAAAACCGAATAAGTGCCAAAACAAGCTTAGAACGTAAAACACGAGGAAAATTGAGGTATTCTATAACGAATTCTAACAAAAAACTGAGTATTTCTTATTGTACCAGCCAACCTCTTTGTCTAAGAGTGCTTCAAATGAAATTTGAAACGACCGCGATGGACAGCTGTTAACGACTTGCACAGACTAAATATAGAGGAAGTGTCAAAAAACTGTAAATAGTTATGATATTCAGAAAAATCAACAAATTTGGTGAAATGATGACGTCATCAAGTTAACGTTAAAATATGTGTTTATAATTGGACTACAGGCGTTGCAATTTTCATTTTATTTGCTGCAAGGCTTCAGACTTTTGGTGGGAAAAACCTTAAAAAAACATAAACGTTTAAAGGGTTAACAATAAATGCAGCTAGTTTTAAAAGACTTCGCAATCCGCTCTAACATTGAAATGTTGTTAGTATATCTTCTTTTTCATGTTTTATTGTGTCGTTATGCCTCTTCCAATTATTTCGTTTATGCTCTGAATACGATCTTAAAATGTAAAGTTTATGCTAAATACGATCTTAAAACATAAATTTTGGCTGAAAAGTACACTGGTTTTCAATTAAAGTTTTAACTTTTGTTTCTTTAAAATCAACTCTTCTGAAAACGGAACTTTGATCATCAAGATAACACATTACCTCCAATATCGATAACAAGGTACTTTGATCCTGGAGTAGCAAACGCATCAGAAACAGCTGACTCCCCACGCTCCATCTGAAACTCTCGCATTTTTTTCTCTCTACAGTATACCGAAGCAGCTTCTGGTTCAAGAGCGATGATAAGTTGTTCAGGATTGTCTTTAGAAGCAATTCCTGCCTTGATAAAGTTCAGGGAATGAAATAATTAAACACCAGTAGCAGTAGATAAATGACAGCCAAGAAGCAAGTTTAGTGTACTGAGCTGAAATTTAAAAATCTAGAATTATTAAATGCGCTAAAATAAAATAAAAAAACAAAACAAAGAGTATAGCAAAGACTGAAAAACTAAACCATTACTTATTAGTCTAGTTTTGTAATTATAATTGGCATTTAAAAAACAAACATCTGTTAATAATTGTTCGTCTCTTTTTTTATCCTGCAAACACATTCTCGTTAGTGTAACGTAACATATTTAAGTTTCTCTTGGCCGGACAGAGAGACAGAGACAGACAGACAGAGACAGACAGACAGAGAGGACAGACAGACAGACAAACAAACTTACAGAGAGAGAGAGATGGGGGGTATAGGAGTGAGTTGCTGCCTGGATAAATATAGGATTAGAACTAGCCAACGTAACTTTTGCGTTTTAATCAGCCGAGGAGGGAAAAACAAGCTGATTACAACACCAAAGTTACACCGGCTAGGTTAGAACATTTGTATTTGGGTGCTATAAAGCGTAAATGGCTGATTAAGGAATTGTACCTCGTACGCTGCTTCACGCATGAACTGTTTAGCCGCTGGCTTCCAAATTGCAGGCACAGTTAACACCCACTGGACATCACCTGCGTTAAATTCATTATCCCCAGTTCTCTCTTGGATTATCCTGACAGCCAGTTCTTTTAAGTACCTCATTGAGTGGGCAAAGATTGTAAGAGCTTTCATCTTTTTCCCGTTTGTGGCAGTCAAAGTTGTTTCCCGATTCAAAGTCTAGATAAAGATTAGCAAACACAGCATCAATTAACTCCACTTTACAGGTGGCAGAGAGAGAACTTGAACTTGAACTTTATTTATTTATTTGTTTATCTACGAGTTTTATCAGTCTACCGTACAAATTGCTTTTTATAAAAACCGAGTAATATTATTTAAAATATAATTTATAATTTTACCTTATTTTACCTTTGCTATAGTTGTGTAGTATATACAATATGATAAAACACATTATACTAACATGTAATATTGTTTATTAATATTTGTAAGCCGAGTTCCTTGTATTAGAGATCGGAGACAGTTACAAGAAGAAAACTCAATCATGTTTTAAGTCATTTATTGTCTTCATTGATCTTAAATGATCAGGAAGATCATTCCGTTTTTGTGCTGCTCTAAACCTGAAAGAACCCCTTAGATTTTCAGTATTGTGTTTGTAATCGTTTTAGTTTCTCGACCTCAGGTAATATTGATTTGTTTCACAAAGTCTTGTGAAATGGTCGCTAAGGTTTTTGTTTGGCATCCCCTAAATTTATTATCTTAAACAAAACATTAAATTCGTATTTGTGTCGTCTACAGTCAAGATTGTCTCTTTTCAGTCTATTTGAAATATTTTAGAAGTAATTCTTCAGGTTCCATCGCTGAGCGATTTAGGAGTCTTTGATGGTGATCCAGATTACCCTTACTTGCATTTCCTAGGATCTGGTCACAGTAATAAAACAGTGAAAATATTAGTGTTTTTTAGACTGTGGTTAGGGTTTTGAATGCAACATAAGGTCTAATTTGTCGGAGTCCACCGACAGCTCTTGCTTTTTTTTTTCTTTTCAATAACATATGTTTGAGTTTTTCAAGGTAAATTTTCAACAATCCATAATTCAAGCGAGTTACAAAAGTGGGCTCTGTTTGTGATGGAGTTACCTCTAAGAAGTTTGGGAGCAAGTTATGTGTTGTCAATTCGGTGTTTGGATCCGATAAGCATTTGTTCTGTTTTAGCAACATTAAACTTAGTTTGTTAGCCAAAATTAACTAATTTCTTTATCTTTTCAAGATCACAATTTGATTTATTCTGAACATCACTAATGCCTAAATCTAAACAAAATAATATATAGTCCGTATATTCTGGATATATTATGCTATATCAGGGAAAGTCGGCTTGAGCCTTGTGGTGCTCCAAAAGCGATTGTACAAGATTTCGAGATATACTAGTTTATTTTGCATTTCTGTTTTCGGAAACCTAGGTAGAATTCAAACCATTTTAAAGAGTCTCTCTATGTGCCATATAGCTCGAGCATACTTAGTAGAATTTTATGATCCACCGTGTCAAATGCTTTCATTAGATCGAAAAAAAACAACAGTGTAACGAAACCCGCTGTCTATATTTGCATACCATTCATTTAATGTTGCATCCACTGAAGAGGGCAGTAACAGTTGAAAGTATTGGCTGATAGCCGGATTATTGGTCGTTAAGACTGTTATTCATTGAAAGCGGTAGCTATACAGTTGATTAAAAGTTGCTAGAGGGAGAGGAGACAGACAAACAGTCAGACACACAGATACACAGACAGACAGACAGACAGAAAAACAGACAAACAGCTAGACAAACAAAAAGACAGACAGACAGACAGATACATAGGCAGAGAGAAACAGATCAAGAGAGGCAGAGAAAAGGCCACACAGAGGGGGAGGGAAGTTGGGGGGATAAACGAGAGGAGTTGGCGGAGGGAGGAGGTAGTGGAGAAGGAAACAAAGAGTAGATATCTCTCAAACTCTGCGGTCTTTCTTGGAAATATTTATTAAATATCCGCTTCCGTAGTTGACTGTAGAAGTAAAAGTGGACAATTAAACAAACACAATGTCAAATAGCGTTAATAGCATGATGTCCATATGTCCAATAATATGACGCGATACCGTGTTTTATACAAACAAATGCAGTGTTTTAATGTAGAACTTCATTTCCTTTGATATTTATTATGCGAGACTGGATTTGATAAGAGATTGACACAGCCCCAATGGCTGCCATAGAAACAAAAGTCACAGCTTCGTGACGTCATATTACGTTATACGTCCAATGAAGATAAATCAAATTGCTTCCACTGGTTTGATAAATGAAAAATTAACTAAGATTTGAAGACAAACAAACATTAATACCGATGATCCATGCAGCGTCATCTTGAACCTCTCAAAGTAATAGTGCTGCTGAACCGCCTCCCCTTCCAAAGCTGCGTAATTATCCTTTGCTTCGTACCCAAAAGAATGGAACTCGCCATTTGGTTTCAGCAACAAACAGGTTGGAGTCTTAGGCGTGCTGCATCCTTGATCATTGCCCCAATCTTTATTCATATGAATACCGCCTTCTCCTCCTCTTTGGTTAAAAGCAAAGGCAAATCCACTGTATGTCGTTCCGAAATCAATGGCAACCACAGCAATGTACTTTATCTTTGGCTTCAGGAACAAACCTTGCATTGGTGACTCCAAATACGACGCTAAAACCAATAGCATTGTTTACTAGCTGTTAGAATGAGATCTTGAAAAAAGTAGGGAAAAAACAAAAATCTAAATGAACTTGTGTGGCGTACTTTTATGAGTAGTAAACAAAAACTCGAGATTTTTACATATAGGAGTTTTGCCGAATAAAAACATTTTAATAACAATCCAAAAAAGGACTGAAATGTCTGTAAAAAATGTCTACTTCCCTAGATTACCATTTATCGACCATACAGTGCTGTTCTACAATCGTAATTGTTGCAGAGATGTACAAAAAAGTATGGTACACTTTTGAAATTGCATGAGGATTGGACATAGAAAGAAGCCGTCTGTCTCAAAGCGCTAAGAGAAAAATGTCATCATGACATCATGGATAATGCTGATTTTGGTATCGAGCATCAAGCTAGCAAGGGACCTTTTGGAGCAATTAAGAACTACGCCACTTCTCATTTTAAAAAAAAAAAATCGCAAACTGGTTATACTATAATCCGTAAAACTTAAACTAGGTATAATTAAATTTACTTTTTCCCCATTGATGTTTTTGTTTTATGAAACTTTTTATGTCAACCCTTTATTAATTCTTCAAAAAAGGCATTACGCCTTATTACGTTTTCCGATTATCTTGAACACTGAAGCCCGTTTTTTGTAAATCTAAACAGGCCTGCTCAACTTTAAGTTCTAAATATGTAAAGCTATTTATAACTCGTGATAGCGCTATTTATGTGTGCACCTAAAGACTTCATCCGTTTTACTTTCTTCCCTTGACATATTATTCAGTATATGCATAAGATGTTCAGCTAACTGCTTAGTCTAACCTCTGGTTATTTTAGTTGGCTGACTACCTATTTTAATTTCTGTTTAACCATATTATATGGGTAAATGTTTGAATACTAAAATTGAATTGAATTGAATTGGATTGAATTGTACACACGTACAGTGTAAGATGTTTGAGAAAGGCTACATAATGATGGCGTCATCGTGACAACATAAAATTTGTCTTTTTATTGATTTATCTAAGAAAACTCAAGTTTAAAACATTTATTGAGTCCAATATTGTCAACGTCGTTTCAAACAGATATTTTGATACAAATTAAATCCAATTGTAACAAAATGTAAGGTCATTTTCCGCTGTTATAAATCTTGTTGTTTCTGTGATATTTTTCAAGTGTTTGTTCCTAACTATATATAAAAATAATTTACAATGCAAACTAGTTGTAAGTACACCAAAAGAGGCTTTGCAAAAAACGTTTTTCACAGTAAATGTTGAGCATACTAAAATAAAATTGTTGAACAATCTGACAAAGTCTGGCAACAAAAAAAATTCGATAATTCACCCACAATACACTGCATTCAGAGTTCTTACTAAACTATATAACTTAGATGGTAAGTTAGGTAATGTCACTAATATAAGCACATGTATAATGTAAAAGTGCATTAAGCCTGTCCACCTAGATAAAAATGAAAAAAAAAAACAGTATTGCAAAACATTGTTTCAATGGCAACAGCCTGCCATCTGAAAAACCACAATACATATCAAAATGTTCCTTATAGTATTTTAGGAAAAGTCACAATATTAAAGTTTGGTCTTTCTATCTGCTCGGATAGGGTTAATATGTTACTTGAATCTAATAAAAAATTGCAAATCTAGAAAAACGTTAGGAGTAAGAAAACCTACCAGAATTACTGAAAAGTGTAATTTTTAAATTTTTTTTTCTAAGCTTTATTATTATTTTTTTTTAAAATTTAACTTAGTCGAATAATTTAAGTAACAATTCTTCAAAAGAGCATTTTGCGTAGCCTCAATGCGCTTACAATGAAAACCTGTTCTTGGCTTTGAAGCTTGCATTATTAGATATATATTTAACAATGACAGGTAAATGTTATGACTCGTGAGACAGAATGTTTAATACAAAACTCGATAAATTCCGTTTGAGGTTATGCTTCTCCTTCTTCCATTTGGCTACGGTAGATGTGTAAGTGTTCAGAAGATAGCAACGATAAAAACAAAATATATCCAGATAACATATTTGCGTCCTTACGTCTCGGTAACCATGGACTAATGTGATTTTCATACGTAGACAATTCCTGGAAGTATTATCAGCATGCTCTAGAGTGGTTTTCCTGGAAAGTTAATCTCCTTTCGCAATCTGTCCATTTTTTTATGTTCTGTCGAACTCACTATGACACAGGGTTAAATTTTAAAAAAAACTAAAACAATTCCTGGAAGTACTGTACACAGTGTTTTTAGATTTTCTAAAGCGGTTTTCCTGAAAAGTTCCCTTTCGTGATATATCAGTGTTTATGTTCTGTCGAATTCACTATGCAACAGGGTCAACTTCTTTTCTAAGAAGTTATTGATTTCGTTCTATTATTGTGATCGATTAGAAGACTTTAATTATAGCAGAATAATATTGCCCAAGTACTAAAAATATCCTTTAGTTCGCATAATTAGAAAATTCTAGAGCAAGGAAAACCCCTGATGCTTTTTTAAGTACTGGCTTTCCCAGAACTGCAGTTTCCTTTTACAACTACTAAACTTGTGTCTGTTCTTTAGAAATTTAGTCATGCAGCGAGCTTCTAGATCTATTTCTTAGAATTAAGTCTACAGTGATCTACAGCAGATGTTAGAACATTCAGAAGAGTGCGATGATAGTTACGCATTGTCCATATTTAAAATGTTGGGACACCTTTATTACTTCGATTTACATATGTTTTAATAAAAGTTAGATGTTTGGACTTAAAATTTGAAATCCGAAGTGAAGAAGCTTAAATCGAAAGAATACGAATCTGAATGTACTTATGCTCAGTCACCGATAATGACATGCACTCTAACGAATAACAAATAACTTAGTAACAAATTAAGGCCATCGTTATTGAGTTAATTAAATAGAGCATATGACATGTGTTTAATTTTAAAATGCTCCATTTACAAACAAAATGAATTTACTTGTTTTCTGTGGAATATGAATACGTATGGCGAGGAACATTTTGCACACGATTCCCCTCAGCAGTTTTTGCATTAGCTTCCGTTTTATAATTCTGACAAAGCTAAGATACTCTCATATTTGTTTCAAACCTAAGCTGTTGTAAGAAAGCCTTGTTGTTTGTTTTGCATAAATTAGTTACCAGAGGGCAGCGAATTGTCTTGGTTTATGCGACTGGCATTAACATCTCTGCGTGATATGTTTCCCTGAGTCATAGATGTATATTTTTTTTTCCCTAGCAGCTGTGGCAATGTACACCAACAAGTTTTATAACCCTCTCTCTACACAAAATACATGTTTTCTAAGTATATTTCTTCACCCAGGTTAAATTTTGTGCATCTGTGTGTCACTTTGCAGATTGAAAAGCAAAATCACGGTTACATTAAACTGTATTAGTGCCAACCTTACCAGACATTTTAAGGTCTCTTTTAGTCTGAACTTGTGCAATGGTTAAGCGAATATCCAAAAAAGACAGATGCGGCGATTATGTGATCAGTAATCAAAAATATCTTAAGACTTGCTTTATATTCTGTCAATATGGTTTTTTCCTGGAGGAAAAATTCTCAGAAACAATATAGGTCAATAGGATAAAATCAATCAGGTGATATTCTGGATTTTATATTTCTTAGAAAAGCTTTTGTATCATCTTGTTTGTCACTTTCTCTTACAAACTCTTATTACCTTTCCGCTTTCTAAGAGTAATTGTCAGAATAATAATATTGATTTGGCACGCAGTAAAGGGATCCAATTTGAGGGAGTTCGGGCTGAAATGCACTCGCATAAAAACGCAAAGAAATGTTAGGTGCTACGATGCAATTACCAACAACTGTCACGCAATGTCTTGGATACGTGTAATAATTCAGTATACGATTACGAACGAAAACATTTATAAACCGTACAAAAAGTGTTTGTTTGGAAAGTTCTCTTTAATTAAAATATATATTATGAATTTTTTACAAACTTGCATGCCCTTACCTTCTCACCACTGCCGGTAATTTGTAAACTTCCGGTATTCTATTTTTTTTCTAAGAATACTAAACATTTCTTAGAATCTTGACCAACGTTGCTAACACGGTTCTTTCAACTTATCATCTTCAAAATAACGGAGAACCTGCATAGAAACTTTTAAAGCAATGGCATCAAACGAATATGGTGTAAGAGACTGGCTGAAGGACAACTGGGAAGTGATTAGAGACCTTCCACAAGCTATTCGACTATTATGGATAGAAACTGATGGAAAGCAATCGGAGCAAAACAATCGAAGCAGCAAAGTCAGGTAAACGATCGAGGCGTTCGTAGTTTATTATTTAAATTTACAAATGTTTTTGGGCTTTTGGGTATAACTAAACCCGCTATCTTGTATACACTTTTTCTGTACTCACTACGTAGTATTTTCGTTCAATAGTAGCAATGTTTGTGGTTTGGGTTGTACTATGTCGCTGTAATACAAGTATGAATGTTTGTTTGTATATATGTACGAAACTTGAACATTAATATGGTTGGAGGCTGAAATAAATCAAAGACGGTGGTTAATTATTACTCGATAACTCCATTCATGCTTTCCAAGGTATACTATGAGAAAGGAAGTCCCTCTTGTACATGCGGGATGGAATACTTAACTTTGGAATTAACGGTTTACGTTTGCAAGGTTGACTTCATTTTGCTCCCATACTGTGTCAACCTATGGTACTTTTGGTTAAAGGCTGCTTATCCTCTTGTTTAGCTGTTATTTTTCCACCCTTAACTATCTTTGTAGGGGGATGTGGGTTGTACTTACCTTTCATCCTTAATTTAACTAGTTAGTTATCGAATGACTTGAAACTTTGCATGCACATAGCCATGCAACATTGTCTTATCTATTAAAGGTTAGTCTGCTTAACCATTAAACTTTTGGGCTTCTTGTAGAAACACTAATGTTTATGGGGAGCCGGTTATATAACACCCCAAACCCCATGATTTTCAAAATGGTTAAAGATGAAAGCTGGCCGTTCTGCATGCAAGCAGCCTTGATCTTGCTTGCTACTTTCACTTGACAACAATTAAGTAAGTTTTAATAGAGAACTGTTGTTATCGCAACAGTCATCAGTTTAACAACATGGCTGGCCGCCGTCCAATTCAAATTCTGCAAAGCTTCAGGTTTTAGGTGGAAAAACTCTTTGCTAATCCACTTGAATGGTCAATCTCAACATATGCAGTTTCTGTAGTGTCTTCGCCCGGTATAAATTGACTGTATTTCTTCAAATATTTTGAAGCAAATTGGATGTTTATACAAAAACCCACATACTAGTGGTCGTTTTTTCCCTCAAACACCGCTTAGAAAATCATTAGGTGTTCTCCTTTATAAACGTCAGTGTTTCTCCAAATGGCCTAAACGTTTAATTGTAAGAATTAAGTGTATGGCACGAACAGCTAAAGTTTTGCTTTTAAAGCAACAGATTCAGTTTATGCATGTGAAATAGAACGTCAAATTTATTTTTGAATACTGTTGGGAAAACCTTTGAGAACTGATCTGATTTGCAACAGTATTTGAACACTTACAAGTAACTATATTCTTACTAAATTAATTCAGCGTCACAATGTTGTCGTGCTTAGAAAAATGTGTGTACGTAGCTATAGTTGTTGCTGTTTCCTAGCAGCATCAAGGTAAACACATTAAATTATGAACCTTTCATGTAGTTTCATTTTCTTCTAACAGTTTGTAATGTTATTTTAATTGTAACAGGCCTGAAGTATTAGAAATTCAACGTTTCAGAGAGGAAAACAGCAAGCTAGAGGACAAATTAAACGAGCTCCAGCAAACGTAAGAACCAAACATAAACAGAATAGAAATCATCATATGCTTTGACATAACCTATCTTTGGACAACAGGAAAAGCAACTCAAATCAACCAGATTCTTTTTACATATATTGTGAAGTATAGGATACTAAGTATGGATTATTTACAAATCAGATGATTATTAAAAGTTGATATCTGAATCGCTAATTAGGACAGTAAGATATTCAAATCATTCTTTATTATTACCAGGTTTATTACTGATATATTCAATATTTTTTTTATATCTTTATTGTTTTTCTTACAATATGTTATTTATGTTACTATTATCTTTTTGTTGGTTTGTTTTTATGTACATTTTTAACATAATAAATAATATGTTCACAACAATCAAACTCTGCTTGCCCCTGTCCAAATTTAGTCGATTACTCTTAAGATCTGTTCTTGAGACCCTTATTATGTCCAACCGTTTAGAGAAATCATCGGTGCTCCTCCCAACTCCCAATTCATGGACCGATTTGTAAGTGAACAGCTTTGCCGTTCTAGGATTAATCTAACGAACTCAATCCATAATTAACAAAATTAATTTTTTACGTAGCTTTCCTTGCATAAGCGACGTTCAGCATTTTTGCAATTGGAGCTAACCTTATTGTCAGGAATACTGAGCTCTTATAAAGTTGTTCTCGAATTATTTCGTACATATGTTTAGTTTACTTTGTGGATTAGGTTTGAAACATTTTTGTTGCTCCTACTGCATAACTTTTTCTCAAATTCTGAGTTACAATTTCGTATAATAAAAAAAATTTGCCTCAAAGCCTGAATTTCCTGTAAAATCTGAAAAACCTCTTAAATTGATTGTTTTGCCAGACACTCGACAGACAAATATTTCTTCATTTTAAATACTAAGGGCAGAATCCAGTGCGAATATCCGACTCATTGATATCATTATGTCAGTTAAGCACAAAACACATTTCAGCCAATTGTGCTTAAAAATCCTGCACTCTTTATGTTGTAATTTTATGTTTTTGCTAAACTAGGCTAGAGAAGGAAAAGAAACAAAATATACGTTTGAAAGAGGCGTGCGAAGAAAAGAATAATCAACTGGAAACTTACAAAAAAAGGTATGTTAAATGTTGTTTGTTCAAAAGGATAAATGTTACTATAGTACCTTCTTTTATCATGGAGTAGTTAATCACTTTGCAGCGAAATTTTTTGCTGACTTATGTAATTATAGTAAACAATTATTCTTTTATTTAAAAAAGAGAAGTGAAATCGCACTTTTCGTGATAAAAGGAAGTGCTTTAAATTGCCAAATCTAATAGCTATTTGGGTACGACAAAACAGTTAATTTCGGCATTTGATCCAGAATTTACTGAAGTCGATTTTAATTGATTCTGTGTTTTTTTTAAAATTGTGTCGGCAGATCGCGTGCTTTTTTTTCAAAAGTCGCGGATATACAGACACCAAACTATTTATATCTTACAAACCTCTTCCGTATTACAAAAGACGACGACTCAATATGCAGTTCTCTTCAAACTACCTTGTAGCAAAATGCTGTCGACTAGATGAAGGATAAGAAAATACCCAGATTACCTCAACAGCGATGTTTTTTTCAGGAATACGTGTTGAGCTACGCTGAAGCATAAAAAAATTTATACATATACGCAATTACAGTTCTTTTTTTAATTTTGCAGACTAGCAGCAGTTTCTGAAAAAAGAGTTCAGTTGGACCAACGCAAAGTAGAAAACACTCTTAGCCACAACAGACAATCTAATGCGGAAGAATTCTTCCGTAGTCTCTACGATGGAAAGCGCCTTGACGCTCTTGAGAAACTAGAGCGATTTTGGAACTCTTGTACCTATTTCAGGGGCCTTCCACATGTTGATCAGCAATTGCGTTTCAAGAGGCTGGCTTGCAAGATACTCGAAGTAAGCGCAGCATATTTGAACATACTTTAACGTAAATCTTGTTAACTGTCGTAAATACATCCGGATTCATTTTAAGAGAAACATTTTTTAGCTGAGCAAAAAGGATACCATAACAAAGGCACGCTTACATTGTCCACAGCAAGGCATGTAATATAATATACTAGAAATTTCTTAGAGAAAGTGAAGTGCTGCGAGCAAGAACTCACAGAAACAAACGTCACAAAGTGCATGT
>JAOBYE010365979.1:0-14717 GCA_025403585.1 Parazoanthus swiftii
GGCTGCATTTCATTGCACCTGAAAGGACTACCCTGAGCATTATAATAAATAAAGGCGTTATCTATCTATCTATCTAACGACAACGACAACGACAACGACAACGACAACGACAACAGCAGCAACAACGACAACAACAACAGCAGCGACAACAACAACGACAGGTTTTGTTCAGCTGATTAGTTTACATAAAGTTTCACCAACCCAGTGGTGGTAGCAAAGCTAATCGAGCCGGGATGGTGAGTAATAGAATAAAAGAACAAAACATATGTGGGAAGGCTACCAAAAAACCAAAATGTGTAAGTCTTTTCAGGAGACACTGGCCCATTTTACTGTCTTGACTGGACAACCCACAAGCTTCTAGCTTCCTTAAATTTTATTTCCGTAAAAATAAAGTATCTTGTAGTGGCGAGGCAGTGATTTTGCGCTTAGGAATAGTTCGCACCATATTTAAAGCCGGTTTTCAACTAGGAGAATTTTTTCGAGCAATTGCGTTTGTATGTTCCACTACACCTGCGATTATCTCGACCAATCTTTGTTTGATGGATGATTTGACGCAAAACTCAAGTCTCCTGCGACTTCCAAATCACCACGTGACGGACAGTTCAGAATTCTTATTGGCTTCCTCATTTTTTACGCGGCGAAAAAGTAGAAACTGTTCGAACTCACTTTTTCGAAGAGAAAAGATCCAGTGAAAATTGTGGCGCATGTTGGAATGAAACTGCGCATGCTTGTACTCGAAAAAATTCGCTTCGCGCGAAAAAATTCGTCTAGTAGAAAACCGGCTCTATATGGAGCCCAAAGTAAACTGGTTTCAATCTGGAACAGCAAACTGCTAAAATTTTCCAGGTAGCAGACAATGGAAGGGTTTAGCATAGTTCATACACAGCGCACCGAGACTCACCTCCAGTACTCTAGTGCCGGTCTTAGGTCCAACACTACAAACGGTACAAATGTGTACGTCAGGCTCATGATGGTCACTGCGCATGTCATGATGTCATACAGTATCTGCATGGAGCGCGTACCCTGGAAGTATCCTCTACATGTGCGCCTGACCTGTGATGGAAGAATGGAATGCGAGTCCGTAACATTCGAAAACACTGCAAAACTATAACTTGGTATCAATATTGCTTCCGACTCAATTTAACGGAGTTCTAAATATCTCCAAGGCTCCAAGAAGTTTTCCCGTTCATCAGCTATGAGAATAAAGACAACAGACTTGCCATTCACTGGGTTCCAAATTGTTTCCAAAACTCAAGCCATCACTTATAAATAAATAAATGAATAAGAAAATAAACAATCAAATAGATAGATAACATATTTAATATTTGTGTAGTGCAAAGTTCAAATGCGCTTATTTTCAAGAATAAAACTATGAAAATACAAACCAAAAGTATGTTCAATTTACAATTAAGAATCATGAGTAAATATATTTCTTAAATATAAATGTTTTCAAATGGGACAGTAGACAGGAAATATTCAGTTAAAAGGCAACTTATGTTATATATCTACTTCACAAGTTTATTTATTACTATATGGCGAAAATTTGATTTTTCAGGAATCACTCCTGGACTATGGGAACAATTTTGAGTATCGAGAGAAGCGCAAGCCCCAATACTTGCCGCAAGATCGGCAAATCGACACTCAAACCGGCAAACAGCATTGAAAACTGCGTTTGACTTACCGCCCGGGAGGCTTCTATCATGAGTCCACATGTCAGAAATGTGAGGTAGTACCCGGGGTAAAACCCGTGCCAAAAAGCCGAGAGGAGAAATGCAGCCATAAGCCTGGTGTGAGTACCGGATATTCTTTCATACGCTGTCCTGAAACACAATTCCGAAGGAATAATTTAAAAGATTTAACAGAAAAAGAATGATGTTGCCAGTGACGTTCAATTCGCCAGTTATCACAGCGTTGTATAGGAGTTATCAAAAGAAAGTTTCTGTGTTATACGATAAGAAAAAAGTATCAGTAGTTTACGCGTCTAGTTTACTCACTTCATTAAAAAAAACCATGCAGACTGTGTTTCAATCCTTTTTTTATAAGAAACGTTTTTATAAGAACGCTGACACTGAAAACTGCCGATGATAATCGAGAATGGGAACCGCTTTTATGATATCGCGAGAGAGTCGTGTAATTTCACATCTGATTTTGGTAAACAGCTATTACAAGCTCGCGAGTTCGTTAGTTTTATTTGAGTTTTGACAGCACAACTTCAAGGCATATACAGCAGTGCGTTTACTACAAATCTGCAAGTTAGCAGTTTGGGATAGTTTTAAAATCCTCAATGGTGTACAGGCATAGTTGACAGTTAAACAGCCCTAAAATTTAGAAAACTTAGAACGCTTTTGAAAACATTCACCAACCTTAAAAGCATAGTAAGTTAAAAGATATAAAACATCGCACCTTCTTAACCAGTGTGCAGTGGTGATGTTCCAGTTATCTACCGCCATCTTCACGCTGAGTGGAAACTGGAAACGGTAAACAAGTAAATTCAAAGTTTATCAATCGGCAAGAGGCCGTCGGAAACGCTTAACGTCTAATGCGTTAAGGGGGGAGGGAGGGGGGGATTCTCACGAGTAGAAATAGACTAGAAGTTAGCAATGCTAACTGAAGTGCTACGAACACAAATTTTAAATCAAACTAGACGTCATTTTGAACGTTAAACTGAGTGCCGTAATTGTACACTTCATAGTTCACTGTATATCAGTATGACAAAATGAAGTGGACGTTAAGGGGGAAGGGTAAATCATAATGTCCACTGGACTTTCAACGTTAACAAACCAATTTTCCGACGACCCCCAAGGATTTAGTAAAAGGCAATAAATTCATACGCGACAGTGCCTCGTTCTCGACTTATGTTTTTGCTGGCTTGTAATATTACGCCTACCTCCAGTTTCATGCAGTACACGTTTGCCATCCCGTTCCACTTCGGTTGACCTTTCTCATCAAAACCGTTGAAACCAAGACCACACATGTTGTTCACAGCTTCACCTAATGAGAGAAAACAGCATGTATTACTAGATTGACAGTCTTTCGCGGCAACACGGAAATCTGTAACTACATAATACAAGAGCCGGGAACAAACATATAACGTTCATTCAATTTCAAGTGGATCTAAGCTCTTATTCTGTGTAGACTTAACGATATTTAGTGTAAACTGTTAGCTTTTAGAAATGAATATTCAAATCCTCAGCAATACGAGCTGCGGGAAGAGTTGTTCCTCAGCTTGACCAATAGTCCACCCGATTTTCCATTGATCAAGAGCTTAACGCTGCAAACGCCAGCTTTCTATATACACTTAATAGCAGAATTTGTTGACCCAATCATACATTTGGTTTAACAGAGGCCGACGCAGACACTCAGCTTTTCTAAAACACAAATTTTCCGGAATTAACATCGGTTTTCCTTGTTAATTGGACGTTTGTTTATTGGCTGTATTGCGAAACCAAGAGAAGGAAACCCGTTCTTACAACCGTACACGGTGTGGGCAGGAAAACTAACTAATCTCGGAAAAGATTAACATTATTGACAAATAGTTTTCGCACACATCACTTTCTTAAACTTTTGAGTATTGTGTTTTTCTGTATGAAGTTTCTCAATTTTCGTATTAAGGTTAAGGTGGTAAAGATCTCCCAACATACTACAATAGACCGTTGCACAGTTTCTGTCGGCAACGTGGTTGGGTGGAAGGGGAGGGAGGGGGAGGGGGCAGTCGCGGCAAAATCTCAACAAACGTATAAAAACTGTTCAACTTTCAACCTTTGTAACTCCGCTATTATAAATGAATCGGATTTAGATTCAAATTATATCTTTTAAAAGGTATCAAAATCAAAATAGATTAAGAATAGGTTATGGCTAAAACAATCCTATAATCAAAATTCCAATACTCCATACAAGTCCTTGAACCGAAACTAAAGATTTTGTATGGAGTATCAAAATTCTGAATACGAATGTTATAGAGTTAAACTATTCTAATATCAATACCTTTTCAAAGACAACTTTATGTTAAAATCCGACGTCTAATAGCAGAGTTACAATAGTTTTTTTTTACAATTGCTGTAATTTTTGCTGCGACTGCCCCCAAACCAAGATGGCGATGGGAACCGTGCAATGGTCTATATATAAACATCCTTATAGATCACTTTCATAATACGCCCCAGTGGCCATGAACAAAAACTTCGAGTCGAGGCCTGTAGGGCCAAAATACAGCAAATGTATGAGAACTTGGAACTTGACCTCGACTTGAAGTTATTGTTTGTGGTCACTGGGGCACATTATCATAGTGTATGACAACAGAAAATCATAAGAGCTCTTGACACAATGTTTCTTACCCATTTTGAAGGCGAAATAGTATCTCAGGCGGGCAACGAGGATGCAACCCCACCAGGCAAACAGCAGCTTGTGAATAAAGGGCTTCGCCAGTAACTGTTCAGGACCTGAAACGACAAGATACATACAATTACCAAGACACACTGAATCAGGAGTTCACGTAGTATACTGCTGTACGGAATGAACTGCTTTCACAAATACAGCAACTTGCACCCACTCATCGGCTTACGACAATCTCAACTGTCAGGCAAAGGTAAGAGTTAATCTCGTCTCCAGATTCCTCTTAGGAAGAAAGTTTCTCGTCAATCTATTTTGCGCAAGAGCAATGTAGGGGCAAACCTCTGAGACGTTACGTTACACGTGAACACAGGTGAACAGGCTATTCCAAAATTTGGGTGTTTTTGTGAAGACAGGTTTGGTTGGAGTAATTTTCGGGACGTTTTCTGGGCAGACAAGTGTAAACTTTTAAGCGGCATATTAAGTGCAACAAATACGGCAATGGAGAAGAACAAAAAGGGAAAACACTTGTACGTGTAGCACTAATTTTAATGTATTAACGTCGCAAGTTAACGTTAATCTGGATCTGGGTGTGATACATACTAATATGATTACATGTCACTCAATGCCTACCTTAATCCACATTCCCGCATGTCTATATCTAAAGGATAATGAGCCTTTAGCATAAAAAAACCTGTTTCATATGAGACTAACTAGCTTCATTTATACTGCGTGATGAAATTAAGATTTTAGCATTAGATTTTTTAGTATTTTTGACGGTTCTCGTATGCAGTTTCTAAACTATATTCCCCGCAAAACGCTCACTGCACCACAGAACTCACTTTTGAGTCTACTCAGTGCGCATGTGCCGTGCGTGGCCCGTCGCCGGCCGCAGGCCAGCTAAGAACTCTGGCTCTATTATAAGGTTGGCCGGGCAACACTTACCCAACTGGGGACCAGCTGCAAACATTACAATGACACAAACTATCGCCGAGGCCGCCTTGGTCGCTGCTTCAACCTGTCGGAGGTTTTAGTGCAATAAGCATACGTTCAAGGAATTCAAAACCATAAACATAATGCTCAAAATCTAACGAAATGAAACATCCAACTTGCTTGGAAACCAAAGTGTTACCCGTAGAAAAAATTGTTCCAAAAGAACGAAAGACGGCGTCGGTTTTCCGTAATCGAAAACAATTCAATTTATTTTGACAAGTTCCTCCGTTTTTCTTTTCTGTTATTCCGATCAACGTTTCGAGGGACAGTTTCACGGCTGGCAGTCCCTGCAAAACCAGTGCTGCTTTCCAAAATTTGTTTCTTTTTTTTATTCTCAAAGTATATTGATTATACTTTTTTATACTGAGAACCCGTAAAATTTTGCTGAGCCTGATGAGGTTCTTAGTTCAGCTCATGTATACATTTTCTTAAAGTTTTGGGCAAAACCTCATCTTATGAACAAGAATGTTATAAAACAAAAGGAGCGTAACGCGACTTACGTTCAGCAAAGAAACCGTTTTAACTAACCTAGAACTACTGTCAATGATCAACGTCAGTTTATAATGTATCCTTTACAGGGCCGTAGCAAGCCTTGGAAAACTGGGGGGGCACCGCCAAGAGCCAAAGGTGTGAGCTTTTTAGGGGGGTCCGGGGGCATGCAACCCCGAGGAATTTTGAAATTAGTTTGTCTAAAAACGTGTTTCCTGGGTTTTAAACGCCATTTATAACAAATCCAGAGTGTCTGAAACTAGTAAAATATGACAAGTTTTTCTCAAACTTGGAGCAATTTTTTGAGCTTGATACATTTGCTGGGGAAAAAAAGGGGGGGGCACGCCCCCCCCGGCCCTACCCTTTGCTACGGCCCTACTTTAAGAATATACAAACTGTAGTTCCTTTTAATCATCGAAACTAAACCAATGGTATACTAGGTCTGCAATGTTTAAAGTAGAATTAAGCTTTAATTACTTGCAGCTGGAAAGTTATTTTTTCCTGGTATATATAATACCTTTTGCCGAGCAACAGACAGTTTGCCCAAACATATACTCGGCCGTCAGTCTCTTCAGTCGTGCACATACATAATTACGTAGTACCAACACTTGTAACCAGAGAGAAAATCACTAAAGCATTTACATGCGATTAACGTACCCATGGAGAAGGTTCCTTTTGATTGGGATCCTGAGTATGAAAATCAAATGGTCAGTGGAAACTGATACGCGTTGTTTGGAACTATAAAGGGGTTAAAATCGAGCTTGACGAATGAGCCAAGTTTTTAGCAAGTTTCTTAAGCAAGTCAACAGAAATGGCGTTCTTCATGTATATCATGCTAAAACGTCTAGTTTGGGGGGCTAAGTCTGAATCTTTTTAGTTTCTTTTGGACTCGATCTCAGCTCCAATTTTAAAGGGAATTCTTACTTTTTTCACTTAAAGCCGTTGCTGTTTCCAACAATGTACTTTAAAAAAATTATTTATTTAACGTCGTTGCGCTGGGAATGGATGCCCATTTTCCAGGCCAGTGGCTTATGTTTAATCGCTCGACGGCACAGATCTTGGCGTGAAAGTCAATTTGTTGGGGGAGGAAAACCGGAGAACCCGGAGAAAAACCCTCGGAGTCAGAAGGAGATCGACAAATCTCAACCCTCATGCGAAGCCCAGGGTTCAATCCCGGGTCCGCAGTGGGAGGCACGAGCGCTAACCACTCGACCATCCTGACCCCCTTGTACTCCAGTATTGCTCTATTAAGGGTAGAGCTAGTTATGTAACGGAATGAAATTAACAAAGCTATGCAACAAATTCAAATTTGAAGTTTCTGAAATTTCACTGCTCTCTTGCGATGTTCTAATTAGCAGCGGTTCACAGTTTAACTTTCAAATTTATGTTATTTAATGAATATTCGGAATTCCGTTCTTATCGTCAAGCCTCAAAATTCTTGCAAAAAAGTTCTCAAAAACAAGAGAGTATACCTTTGGTTTCACATCTGTTCCCTCGATGAACTCCACATATTCTTTAAACGTACACACAGGACCGCCAAGTACCATGCTGTAGTGAAACATGTATCCGTAGAACTGCAATAGAGGAGGGACGGCCCTGGAGTAAAAACAACATTAATAGGACAAAATCATAAGTCAAATATTTCTTATCATTAACTAAGGATTCTGATTGATGTAAGATATAGTGTAAAGGTTTACCGTTCAACTAACACGAAATATAGGCCAAAACTGACGCATCATCTTTACTATCGAGCGTGTCCAAAGATCAAGGAATCTTGTGAGAAATCACGCTATAGTTAAATAATTATGTTTTAAACTAGTTTCAGGGCTTAGACTTGTAATAGCAAGTCAACATTTATATCTATAAGCTCTAATATACACTGTACTGAGTGTGGTTTTGCCGATTGTGACAGCCAAGCCTACATGTATCTTTGTTGTTGACTGAGCGAGTTAACAACACAACATACTGCGGTCTTGTCACACCGGTTACAGAAAAGATTATGTTAACCAAAGTTAATGAGATCGATAAAGTACAAGCCGCTTGAAAATAGTAGAAACCAATGGATTCAAGTGACTTGGGTCTAGCGAGAGATTGGAACTGGCTGTTGTATGAGAATACAACAATTTAATAATATAAATTTGCACAAATAACGTTGGCACTAACATGAATTTTTTTAAAAAGAAGAACATAAAGAACATGAACGGGGAACTAGAAGAAAAAACTTTCAAAGATGAGAACAAATTCATCCGAGCGAAAGGAAGTATTAGTGATTAGCTATCAGAATAGAATTTTGTCAATACCGGAATCTGTTAAAGGTCTTGTAAAATTATCTTGACTTGAATTCCAAGTTTTAACACCAACAAAACGTATGTTGAATTTTCAATATTTCACAATTTACAGGATATGTTACGAATAAAGGCAAACATCTTATACACTACTAACGGAGGCACTGCTGCACCAGCTGGCCGTGTCTTTTCCACGTTGCCTGATCATCGGGCCGAATAAATTACATGTAGGCTGGTTCACACTGGAGGCCGTAAGTGCACTTGAAACGTACAAGTTTGTTAACGGCAAAAATTGTTACTCTCAAGTGCACTGGAGTTCTCCTTCGTTGCTATGGGACCAGGTGGACTTCAAGGAAGCCGAAGTGCATTTCAAGTGCAGTTGAAACCACACTTTTGCGCGCACTTAGGCAACATTAAACCAATCAGAATACAGACAAAACAGTTTTATTTGTTTCGCGCGAAAGATGATTGACGGGTTGAACGCAAAGTACAGACAAAGTGTCATGTGCTTTTCCGAATATGAACGGGATTTTTCTCAAGTTCATCTTAAGTCGAACTCAAGTGTGCTTTAAGGTTAGTGTACTTTGAGTGCTCTTGGAAGTCTAGCGGTGTGAACCGGCCTAAATTAAAAAATATTTTAAGTTCATGGCTACCAACTACATGTAGTTTAATATAACAAAGAGTGAGGTTTGTACGGGAAATTTCAAATCGAAGCCTTGAATACCGAACTTTGGAGGTATTTCTCGTGGCATTTTTTCAAAACACGACTATTGCACCGTGCAATCGGAAATACTTTACTTCGCACATCCGCGTGCCTAGGTTATTTTTTAAAAACAATAACGACCGCTCAAGAACCAGTTAGAAGGCGCGAGTATCTCTACAAGAGACTGCCTGCACGCATTAAATATCAGACCGGAAGCAAAGTTGTCAGTGACACGATTTTCTTTTTCCTGTTAGTTAACTCTAAAATAAACAGCTCACTATGACAGTTAATTACACTAGTTTTACATTGTATTTTCAATTTAAAAAATGTCAGTTTATTTACTAGTAACAACTTCCCCCTATAATTTTGTTTCACTATATTCACCCGCAAGTAAACTAACTTTATCACAAGAACTTACAACAGTTTTTGTCTCCTTTGGTCTGCCGTCAATTTGTCATCATCTTTAGCCAAACCTAAAATCCAAGTTGACTTCTTTTTAGAGTGAAGGCAATTGATGGACAACTAAGTTATAACAAAAAAAATGATGGAGTTGGATCAAGGAAATGAACTGATAATGTAGGACCGAGAAGCAAAGAATCACAAAATATACAATTAAAACAAGTGGAAGAAAGAAAGGAGAAAATAAGCAAAAAGGTAAAAAAAGAAAAAGAAAAGGAAAATATGAAACATGAAAAAGAGGGAAAGAAAAAATAGGATCACAAAGAAAAAAAAAGAAAAGACAAACAAAAAATAGATTTTAAATATATCAATTAGCTAATTAACACATGAATGCAAGAGTACAGGTAGATAAGAACAATTCATAAACATAACAATTAAATTATAATGTTTTAAATACATGTCTGAACTCATCAGGCCAACCGACTGACTCCTTACTGTACCAAACAATTTGCTGCTGATCCCTGCCAGAGCCTTTAAAAGCCATGACACCACTTCATGACTTACTTACCATCATGAACACTAAATGCCACATATATTATTTTCTCTGTCAACAGCATAAGGGGACTGAAATAAAATAAAACAAAATATAGTTTGAAACATTCATTAAGTTATGAATTATAAATAACTTTCAACTTCAATTGTTGGTACAAATGAGTCTGGTATACATGCAGATTTATCGGCTGCATTCTTGCAAAAGCAAACCTAAATAAGGTTGTTATGCAAAACCTTAATCTTTTCAGTCCCAAACAGGGCATATTGCCAAGTAAATTCTCTCAACACAACTCCATTTTTTCCTTCCTGAAACAAGTTGGGAGAAACTCATTTTGGAGAAATTACTGTGTGTGATCAACTCCTTAATTCTCCAAACAAAATAACTTGTCTTGTATTGGTAATGTAATGTAAGGCTTACAAGTATGGTGCCAATTACTAGATGAGATGGTTTTTGAAAAAAATTAAGGAAAAGAGTATATGCATAATTTTAAGGTATAATTTATTTAAATTTAATGGCTTTTTATTTTATTTTTTGAGTTCCCAAAATTCATGATCAGGAAACAGTAAAAATAAATGCTACAGTACTGACATGACTTCAAAATGTAAAAAAGTGGAATGTAAAGCCGAACAATTTTTTTTGAGGGGTCAGAAAGGGGTGGGGGATTACGACAACAGTCCAGATACCTATGTAAAACAAAATTCAAAATTATGTGGTTGGAAATCAAATACTAATATAACTATTTTAGAAAGTTGTAAGTATAAATTAATTTAAGTACCAACAAGATTGTCTAGAATCCAAAAACTACTAGCCTTTTTCAAGCTAGTCAGCAAAATTTTAAACAACTAAAATTTAAATTTAAACCCAAAAATATCTTCCATTATACCTCAAGTCTACTACTTTATATAAGAGTCCCCCCTGGAATAGTACTTACCCAGTATAATCAAGCCTGTAGTTGCCGTAGTCTGTAATCTGTCTGTGAAGATGGGCCACTGATAAATAGGCCATTGACACAACAAAAACATATCTGAAACAGAGACAAAATAAACTAGATAACTTAAAACAGTCTCCCAATTTGCTATCAAAAATTTCTAAAATAATTAAAAAATTGCCAAAACGCCACTGTTTTTCTAAGACTAATGGATTAAAACAAAGAGGATTCATTGTAAAATTTTATTTTTTATTTACCAAAGGAGAGTCTGGAACATCAAATAAGATGTCTGCACTGATACTGTCACATTTTATCACTCAAAAATGTTCTCAAAATGCAAAAATGCCATTTTGGAGGACATGAAAAATGTTTTTTGAGCTGAAGATTGAAAAACCCCCAGATTATAATGTCAAAAGATTCAAATGTCTGAACATCTAAAAAAACTCCAATATATTGGCCTGAGTTTTAATATATAAATTTTACATATATTAAATTATCCAATATTCTGATAAATATCAGTTATGACATCATGATTGGCTCGTATTTGGAAAGTTTATCTGATAAGACACTTGGTTACAAATTGAGTCACACTCCATGCAAACAAACAACCAAACTACATTGAATTGTTACCTGTGCACAATTTTTGGATCAAGAGAGTACGTGAGCCAGTAACATAAAGTCGTATCAGCCACCAGAATGAGAACTTGCCTGAAATCAATTCATCAACAAAGAGTTATATTTCCTCTATTTAGTGCCCAGCAACTAAATTCTGAAAAACCCCTCAACTTCCAGTGCCTCCCCATCTTCCCCCCCCCCCTTACTCCACATATTACCCCAAAAGTACAGCAAAAAAGGATAAACTCCCATGGCTTAATGTAGCCTAAAATGCAGACAACAACGAACGCTGTAAAACTGAATCAGAATGACTGCCATTTACAGTCATCCCCTCCCTTCCCCCCAAACTTTAATTTTGTCCTCTGGACGTGAATGTTGTTTTTTTTTATGTACAATTTAGTTTGTACAAGCCTCAAAATCCTTCTCCTCCTAAGATAAACATTCAACATAGGATCGAACTCATGAGCGGTTTTTATGTCCCTGTAAACGTCTGACTAACAACTGAAACTGATATTTGCTATGAAAACTGATAATGTTACTGTCAAGCTGTGCGTGCAAACCATCGCGCGTTGATAAAAATACGAGCCGTGCGGCTAGTAGTTCAGAATTCATTTTTTATTTATAATGGCTTGCCAAAACCACAAGAGCGACAAATGGCTCATTAACATTCAGAATCTGTGACTTTCCCAAGCAAACTTCAAACGAAAATGAAATACGTGTTCAGTAAAAATTTTCCATCCGAGACTCGTTTCATGTTTGGACTTTGGTTATACCTTCCTTCGAAAGGAAGATTATAAAAAAAAATATGACTTTTGAGTGTAATGTTCTTACCACTCAAAACAAAACCAAGCCAGTGCGATGCCCCATGATATACCAACTAGTTGCCTCACGTCTGCAGAGACGCGGCTCGGATGCAGTAAAACTCTGTATACCAGACCAAGCGGAAGACAAAGCAACAAGCAGACCACAAAATTCACCTAAGAGAAAAAACAACAATCGCTTTAGAGTTTATGTCTGATCGTGCCTTTGTACACAGATCTCTTTCTTCGGGAAGGAAACATAGAACAAGTTTGTACTCAAGGTCAGATCTTATTAGTGAATCAAATTTCAATAATATTTTGCGAAAACCGACAACCACGTATGCGTAAATAAGAATAATATTAAAACTTCGTGTCATGGTCCACGAAATAATTTCCAATTTGTAACCCAAGCGAAACGAACAAAACTATTCGCAAACTTCGTTCGCGAGACATACAGTTACATACCTGATCGACTGGGAAAGAAGTTATCTCGGAGGCTTCCTTTAAGCGTTGTCGCAAAGTGTAAATGGCCATTTTTATTTTTAAAAAGAAAGAGTCAATGACATGTTGTCAACAGTGACACTGTATATGTAACGAAGTTGCAATCAATATAATTGTGTGACAGGTCGCCGCGCGAGGTCTGGAAACAATAAATATTGTCTAAATATAGGACCGAGTTGAAGAATGTCTGCGCATGCTCCTGGAATTCTCTTCTGGTTTCCGGTTTGCAGTAAATCTTTTTAAAGTAACCGCGGATTGGCAACATTATTTTTATCTGTCACGAAATTAGTTTCGTTAAAAAGTCAGAGAATCTCCGAATGCGGCCAGAGTCGATTTTTGTCATAATAGTTTCAGTTTATTTTCTTTTAAAAACGTTTTCGTTAATTTTAGTTTAACACTATTTTAAAAATGCATCCTTTCACAGTTGAAACGAGGAAATTGACTAATACAGCTACCGTTATTTCCGGACGATTTCCCGCGGTAATTATCTGTTGTTTTTGCCCTGATTACATAAGAGCAGGTGCGGGTAATCTGATGAACTATCCGTAGTGATATTTCTCACATAATTCCACACCTACAAAAAATACTGGCCTCTGATTGGCTGGTTTACAGTGTATATTTTTTAATCCGTGTAATTAAATCCTTAAAACCTTAATCGGCACGGTCATCCGGGTTTTTTTTAACATAAGCTCGCGATGATTTTTATGAAACTGTAAACCGGTTTTAAAAAATCTCCCGCCGAAAACTTGCCGCGCGTCGTTGCGATTTTTCGCGCCGGCGGGAACAACTCGACGTGCGCCGCTGCACTGAAACTGGATAATCGACTTTTCGTTCAAGTTGTTCTTTTACGTAAGACTTCAGGTGCCTGATGGCGAGAATTTCGCTTAAAAATGAAGAAGTTTAAACCAAGAATTCGATTAACAGCTTTATCTATTAAAGTTAAAAATTTTAAATCAACAGTAAAAGTTTGTTAACTTGAGAGAGACGACAGACGTCGTGTTTTCCCCGTGGCTTTGCGAAGGGAAAACTTGTTTCAAAACCAGTTTTGTGGCTGAAGGAAAAAATTCACTAAAAGAGAGAACATCAACAGTAACATGTACTGAAGCACGCCGATAGGGTATGTTTTGTTCAAACAGACCAGAAAAGAGACGTAAATACCTCAGAATACCTGCAGTTTTCCCACCCCTCGGGGCTATCTTTCTTGATTTAATAAGAAAGAAACAGATTTTACGACTTCAAAAAGCGCTGTTGTTCAATGGATATTTTCTCCAAGTAGAGCGACTCGATAATGCACGTAACATTGCATGTATTTTGCAGGTTGAAATAACAGCGGCACGGGCATGCGTGCAAGGTACAGTAGTTTGCCTCGTCAAATCTCGAAATTCAATATTTTTACAGCAAAGCTATTAACTGTGCAACCTCGGGTTTCGACCAAGATTCGCAATTGACCTTCCACAGTGAATGAAGAATGGCAAAATAACCAAACTTGCAGTTGATGTGTTGGAACTGCGTGGAAGTCGATTCATTAAAACGACAAGAAAAATGAAACTGTTTCAGCAGATAAAATTGTTTCAAACGTTAAACTGAGTTGAGAAGTCGTTAAGCAAAATAAGGGAAAACTGAAGACTTGTGTTGTCTCGATGATTCACTTTAAAGTATGGATATTAGTTGCTAAAAATACCTTAGCTATGATAATGTAGCAGAAACTCGAGAGATTTGTTGTGATCGGAGAAACAAATTATGACTTTTTATTGTCTCTCGTTCTTGTTTCTTATTTTCTATCTTTTTACAGTGAGGGTTACAATCCAATTGGATTAGACCTTATACAACAGCTGCTACATCGCTCGTAGACTTGGTTGCAGTCTAAAGTACAGTAGACTATCTTCTTCTTGAATTATTTCCTTTCATATGCTTGCTGGTAAATATTAAACTGTTCATGTAAAAAATAGATGTAAACCAGGCTGGCAGCAGCTAACAACAGCTCTGTAATGTTCACAGGCCACAAAGGAGATCTTTGAATACCTAATTCCTAAAAGCCAATGGTATAACCAGTGGCGTAGCCAGCCCGTAGGCCTGCAGGCCCGGGCCTTCAAACTATTTTGACAGGGGAAAAAAAGAATTGAAA